>APFE030299093.1:0-19265 GCA_000404065.3 Pinus taeda
TGAAAGAGGGAGTTTAGGGGAAGAATTATGACATATACATCATCATACAATTTCGTTTGCAAGGATGTTATGGGATGTAGGGTTTAGGGTTTGATTTTGGATTTCTTAATATTTTTGGTAGGGAAATTAAATAACAGTGATAAGGGAGTAAGAAATGGGAGGTGGGAAAATGTAGGAACAATAGGAATGAAAAGGAATACCTTAAAACAGCAAAACAATCCCTAGCAACTTTGATATTTTCAAGCAAAAGCACATGAAGTCTTTACTTGCAAATGAAGGCTTTTAAAAGATTATCATGATCTTCTTCAAGCTTTAGCAAACCATAATTTATATGATTGAAGGTCTACCTGACAAGCTTGAACAATTTGTGGTCTTCTTGAAGTTTATAATCAATTGCTGTAGGTGAGCTCCTGACAGGTCGCGTGGAGGGGTAGCGCACGGATCCTCTCTGCAATTTCGCCCGATTTTGTCTCCAAATCTCCTTTCACTATTGTTATGAGGCAAATGATAATCAAATGGAGGGAGGGAGGGGCTTTATAGGCTTGATTTAAATTAGTTTCCCCTCAAACCCTCTTTCTAATGTTTATAAGTGACACTTTTTCAAAATTTAAATGGTGCTGACTTTATGGTTTCTTTTTGTCCTGAAATTGGTTGAACTGATGCTTTTTTCTTGAAAATTTTTGCAGGGATAGCTTCTGAGGAATCTTGGAAAAGGGTACCAGGACTGAATGCTGACTTTCGAAGAATTTTTGAATTTTTACACTTTTTACAAAATTTTGAGAAATGACCTTGGCTTTAAAAACAGGGTTTTTAAATCCAAGGTAAAAATTAACTGTGCAAGATGAAATCTTTTGAAGAAATACTTTGATAGTTCATCCCTCTGGCCTGCTGGGCATTTATTGAATTTTAAAGACATGACCTCAAAGACAAATTGGACCTAAACCCTAGACCTAGGACTTTTGACCTTAAGACAAGACAAGCAACTTTGAAAGAGTTTATTGACTTAAACAACTTGATCCAGCAGTGCCAAGAGGGGAATAAAGAAACCAGCGCCTCCATCAGGGTTATGGCATGCCTAATGGAATGCAATGAGATGACACTGATGAGACACCTACTTATTCAAATTCAAAGAGCTTTGATCGCTGATGGAGGGCTACTAGACCGACTCTAACATTGGCTCCAATGGGGATGGTAGCTCCTTGGAGGTACCAAGAACCTGAGACCTATGGGAGAGCAGACCAGTGTTTTCAACCATTGGGCGATGGAGTCAAAAACTCAAACTAAAATGCATGACTGAAAACTGATGGCTTGACGACACAAATTGACTCTCACTCAACTAAGAATTGACTCGATACTTAAACACAACCGACAAACTGGAAATGATGCTCAAAGTGGAGCTTATTCATCACAACCTACTCTAACAGTTTCATTCATCACCTTATCAAGTGAAATGAAACAACCAATGTAACCATGTAAGCATCCTGGCTGCTGTTTGATTTCTTCCCAAGTGCTCACTTATGAACAACAAGAGAGAACTATTGAAAGGCTACTCCCATGACAACCTGGAAACAAGTCCATTGAATGATATGGATCCTCCCGCCTCCAAAAACACTGCATAAGGATCTTGAAATTCAAGCACACTGGAACTTAGCTCATCTAATGGATTACTTCTCATTTCCTCATACGATGAATGCAAACTTTGATCTGAGCCTTGTGACGAGACCTCTACTGAAAATGACAAAGTAACTGGCTGCCGGATTAAATTCATATCAGCACATGTTTCAAGCTCACATTTAGTCAATGGAGAGATACTTTGACTGCAAACCTCATCCAAAACATCAGCTATTGGATCACGAAAAACTTGAAAAGACTGCTACAACCCATTTTCTATTGGTTCCAACGTGATTACATGATTGCCTACATGCTGCTCATTCTTTACTGAAGATGTATTATGCAAATTTCCCTTCAAAAGCTGAAATGATTCAAAACAGAAAGGAAGAGAACCTTGAATCATTAAATCATGTGTGTGCACTTCCAAGTCTTCAACTACAACTTGACAATCAATGGCTTTCGGGGGTTTTAAATATGAATATGAGAAGTCTTGAACAAAATTTTCATTGCTCTCAAGATGATTCAAATCAAGACTTGTTGAATTTGATTTCTGATTGCATGGTAGTTATCTCTGATGAACTGAAACGAATCAAAACAAAAAGGCAAAGATCCTCCACTTACTTCAAACTTTGAAGCACTTTCCTCATCATTATCATAGCTGATATGTGATGGCTGAACATTGTATTGAAGCTGCTGAAAATGAACTTCTTCCTCCCACAAACCAGCTGCTGATTTGTCTGTAAGATTAGCTCTTGTTTGGAGAACATAATCATCATCATACTGATCAAACTGAGGCAATTCATCACCAAACATACACATCATATCAACAGCTCTCTCTTCTTCACAATGATCTATAAAACAATCACTATGACAACTGGGATAAGAAACAAAATGTTTTGGAGCAGCAACTTGTTCTTCTTCAATCGGCGAGCCATGAGCAAGAACATAATCATCATTCCTTGCGTTGATCTTGTCCATCATCTTTTCCATTGCACTTGCCAAAATGTCATGTTTCTCCTTTAGAGATGTTGATTCGACTGGATCTATGTTTTTCATTTCTTCTTCTTTCAACCTTGCCTGTCGGATCAACAGATGCACCTCTACATTTACTGCATTGTTTTGCATCTCATGAAGAGTTGCAATATCCCTTTCTCTCAGCTGAAACTCCATCTCCGGATCAAAGGCACCCGGATAGTGCAAGAGAGCAGATCTAGGAGTAGGCCTTATCTCAACTGGCATTGAATAATAAACTTGGTTACATCTGGCTGAAAATCGTTGTACTGTCTACCCTGGCAATCCTTTCAGCTGGTTATACTCTTCTACAATCAAGAAAAGGTTCTGCCCGATCATCCACCTGTCGAGAAAAACTTTGACAAACTACTGGAAATCTGAAATGCTTGCATCAAGCAGGGCTTTGAACCAACTCTTCACTTTGCCTTGCAAAGAAAGAGCAAAATGCCTAATACTAACATCGTCATCATCAACTTCAAAAAGATCTAGAAAATTCTCAACATTCTGCACATGTTGCTCAGCATTGACATTCTTACTTTCACCATCAAACCTCGGCAAGTATAGATCATAGTTTTTGGGGAAAGCATGGAGAACAGAAGGTAAAACAAGAGGTTTATACCGATCTGGAATTTTACAAGGTGTAGGGGTATGTACAGCAGGTATAGAATCAGTCTTGGTCTTTTTAGGTTCATCAATCTGAAGATGGTCATCACAAAATTTAGAAGAAAGGTCTTGATCAAGCTCAAAGGTATGCAAATCTTTGGTATTCACAATCTTCAAAGGGAAAGAATCAACTGCAAGCCGAGGATCTCTTCTCAAATACAGTATACTTTGCAAAGCCTTCTTGACATTCTTGGGAAAAGAGAAGAAATAATTTATGACAAAGAACAAAATGTCTTGGATGAAATTCCAACTTGAATTCCTGATTTTGCCATATTCTCCTTTCATGTTTCTACTGGTTGGGATCATCCTCCAGTGGAGTCTTTGGATTTGATCTCGAAACTGATTTGGAGTCGCCAAGTGAATGATTTCAGCCTTTCAAGTGTCTGATCGGTGTCCACCATCAACCATCAGATCTGAACTTGATACATGTACTGGGGTAATTAACAAGTTAAATTTCACGTTTACAAACTAGACCGAAGATTGACTGAAGCAACGTTTATCTACTTCCGCTAATGCAAAGCAAAAGCGTTTCGAAGGCTACCTGGCATAACCTCAGGCTCCGTCTGTAGCTTATAAAACAAATGAAATAAACAAGCAAACCATTTGTTCTTTCCCAGTATGGTCGCCAATATGTTAGCGCTTGAAATTTCACTTCAGGCTGAAAAAGGTAAACTTTAAGGCAACATCAAACCACTTAGCCTCGTAGCTAGCCCTACGGGGCAGGAGAGGGCTCTCTCCAGTCTATCTCGGAAAAGATCTTCAACGGGAAGAGATAACCAATAAAAAACACTGATTTTAGGCTAGTAAACTGATAAAAATGTTTGATTTGGGATTTTTAGGGTTTTGGTGGAAAATTGGGGAAAGGCAATTTTGGGTGCGGGGATTAGACACAGTTTTTGCAGGGGGTTCTTTGGGGCGAGGTAGGAGACTGTATTGATGCCTTTGAAAGATTTGGATGGATGAGAATGACTGGTGAGGAGCTAAGGAGAGCAAGCAATCACCTTGAATTCTCCTTAAACAGCTGAAAACATTGATATTAAGCCAACTTAAAGGCAGAGCATAGCAACCATGAATTCTACCTTAACACTTCATTTGCCTAATTTGCAGAAGATAAAAGTAAGAATATGATTCACATAAAAAACTTACAAGTACAAAGAGAAACACACCATCAATGCATGTAACCACAAGAATCCCAAAAAGGACTGCAAAACCCTGGTCTTTCTTCCTTTGCCAAAAATGCAGAGATACAATCAGTAATGCAATAGAAGCTTTCTCCTTCAAGAGTCCAACCATGAAAATAACTAAGAAAGTACATAATATCGGCAAGCTAACATCTTTCCTTGCCTATAGGGGTCGATCTCACTATCCTAGGAGCTGTTTCAACCAATTCTAAACTGAGCATTGAAAACTAGGCAATCAAAACAACTTGCCTCTATAAGCTAGGAAACCAATTCATTCATTAAATTTTTGCCTATCTTATGAATGAATCTTCTAGAAGAGATAAATGAGTGTCAAAATATCATAAAATTACATAATTTACATCAAGGAGGATCAAAATTCACTCCAAAAACTCAAACCTAGTCAAAACTGCGTTTTGTTGAGCTGTAGGTACAATTTCTGTGAAAATTGCCAAAGGGGTCACGCACTGATTCTAAACGGGTCACGCACCTTTGGAGACGCTTTTGAGGCACTTCCATGTGTCAAAATGAGGCAAACATGGGCTTGTTGGAAAGGTCTGGATGTCTACTTTCTAAATCAAGTGGAATTTCTTAATTTGGTGTCTATTTGCCCCTCCAAAATTGCAATCTCCCAAGACTGCTTCCTGTGTGTCAAAAAGGTGGCAGAAAGTCATTTTTTGTTTTTTTTTGACCTTCTGGAGGCTCAAAACTTGGTGAAATTTCTTGATCTTCGCTGAGCAAGTGTATTTTTGCATGAAAAATCCAAAAATGCAAACTTTTCCTGAAATTAACCTCCCAATCGAAAGGGTTGCGCACGGTGCGCGACCCTTTGGTGAAGAAACCTGTTTTTTGACCAAAAATTCACAAATGACCAAAAATGCTCAAATTTTTTTGAAATTTGTGCTGGGGTTGAGTCATTTAGCACCATGATCCTTCAAGGAAGCCTCAGCCAAGATATGGAGGGGATCGGGCCTTTTTCTTCATTTGAGTGCCTTAGCCAACCGTCCTTGGAGCACCTTCATTCTTGCCTTGCATATGTGCATTCGGGCCCAATAATGGTTCTTCATATTCCGGAGCAGGTCTTAACTCGAGAATCCAAAGCACACCAAAATGTTTGTTAAGCCTGGAAACAAGCAATCGGAGGTATCAGGGCACTCCTTGACCAAGAATCCAAAGATTATAGTCTCCACACACAAGCTATCAGTGAATCTAAAGACTACCCCACCTCCACCCTTTAGCTAAAATGAACAATCTAGAGACTATTAACTCTCACCTGAGAGGTGCCCAACCAACACTTACATTGCTCAACCAAATGAGAAATCCCTTCCAATAGTTTGTTGAAATACCTTTGCACACTATTGTCGCTTCCAACGCCCACACAACACTTACTTTTTTCACACAGGTTGCTTCCCATTGTTGTGTTCTCTTTCACCTGGAGATCATTGTCCCAAAATGAATTGTTCCTTCTTCTTTTTGTTGCCTTCTTGCTGTGTTTTTCTCTCTCATGGTTATTACTCCCCTTTTACAAGACTCTGTACCACTTCATTTTGAAACCTTCTAATTTTCCATGTCTTTCCATGTCCCTGCCCAGACCAATAAATCCCTTGGCCAACACAACCCACCCTCCTTTAATTTCTTGTCATTTCTTTCTTGTAAATTTATCCAATAAAGCATGGTCTCGTCCTCCTTGGAGAGACCCATTCACTTCTTTTATCTCCATTTAATTTTCAGTCAACTTCATTTAAACCCAAATTAGTCCATCGTGTCCATGAAATGGACTACTTCCTCCAAGTTCCCAAGCAACTTCCTCAACTCAAGCTATGGAATTTATGTCCCTTTCTCTTGGGAAATTAATTGTGATTCCATTTCCAATAATAACTACATGGAAAACATTTACAATATTTGTAAGAGGTAATTTTCAAAATGGATTGTTACACCCAATATTCTAAGTTTCCCAAAGTGAAGTTTAGGTCCTTGCCTAGGACAACTTTGTTAGAACTGAAAGTCGAAAGTCAAGCAATAGAGGACCAATATTTTGGTCAGTCAATGTACGAACCATATACATTGATAAAATTAAGGATCAAATCTGATTTAGCAAAGGTGAGATCCATATCCAACAATGGCTTCAATGACAAAGTTGAATTTAGGGATCCATCCTGTAATTAGGCCTCCAGATTAGTCCATAACATCAATTGTCAAAAAGTCCCAATCTGGAAGGATTTAAAGCAAAATAATGGTATCATTTTCTCCATCCAACATGGTTTCTTAAAGGAAAATAACATGGGGGGAGAAATGTTCATAGAGTCTCCTCAAAGCCAATTTTTTAGAGGTATTGACTAAACCCTTGTAGTTAAGTGAGGTAACTTTCATGAGGAGCCTTTAGGAGGGTTTGTAGCTCTAAGCGCCCTTTGAATCAAGGTTTGTTTCCCAAATTGAATCTCATAATATTCATTATGTTGGCCTTTTGAAAGGAATGTTTTTTTACCTCTAGAAGAAGAGGAGATAATGAGATCCTCAATAAGCCCTAAGCCACGACCAGGGTCAAAGGGGGTAGGGAGAGATGCGGTAGGGGGACGGGTAGAAGAACTATCCAAATATTGTAGATTATAGTGACGTGGGGAGACCATAACAGATGAGGATGGTGTTGAAAAGTGTAATTAGGTGCAGTCTTTATAATGACATGTAATTTTGATTTTATGTAAAAGAAGAAAAGAAGAAAAATAAAATTATTGTAATGCTTGCATCATGGATTTATGAGCAAGATATTTTATTTTTAGTTAAGGCTCCCATTGTGAGCCCTTATGGATTTGGTCATCTACTCATAAAATTCTAAAGAGTCATTGTCATGTAATGAAGGCATGTTACACATTGTAAAGATTCATATTTTTTTATTATGTAAATTCACCCTCCAAGACCTTGTGACTTGTCTTCTCTCAAGTCGGCTCACAATGAAAGGATAAATCTAGAAGATGAAGTCTACCTACTCCAGAGATCATGTCGGCCTAATGGACATGGAAAAACAACTATATATAGCAGTGCTCAACCTCATTTGGAGGATATCAATTTGGTGAAGCAAGTTTGAAATAACAAGTGCACAGATCATATTAGAAAGATCCTTAAAGCCAATGAAGAAAGAAGGAAGGACAACGAAGGAGAGGGTCATCATTGTGGATTGTTTTCGGCAGGTTTACCCTCACACATGTGAGAATTTCAAGTCCAAAGTTGGAAAAGGAAGATTGAATATTACAGTCACTAAAAGGTGATCTTGTTTGGGTTAATTCTTCGCTAAAGGAATCCAAGTTAGATAAATAATATTCTCTCTCAAGGAGAAGGTTATTTGAGAAGCCAAACCTGATCTAGGGTTTCTATTGTGAAGAAAATAGTTGCAAATCTACAAGAAGAAGTCAAAATTCTGAAGGAAGCTGAGAAGAGGAAGAAGAAGAGAAGCATTGATCTAAGGGACAAGAGGAGGCTTGTGAATTAGTCTTGGAAGGGCTCTAGTGTCAAGGGTTTTCGTCATGGAATTTGTATTCATCAATTGAAGGTTATATAAGGAGAATTTGTGTGGGTCTTCCTCTTAAAGTGTGAGACGTTTTGGCCCTGGCTCATAACCTACATTCTATGTCTCTTGCCTATTTATGTTCATGCATTGGTAGTTGTTTACGAATAAGAAAACTAATAATATAATCAGAAGAAGAATATCATAATATAAAGAAGTAAAAAACACTCACAAGCAGTTACTAATAGTAGATAAATCACTTATCTATTGATGCCTTAGATTTCTCAACATGGTATCGAATCCAAGGTGACAAAGTCAAGGAGAGGGCATCTAATTAAAGAGACACATAAGGATTGAGTTTCAAGAAAGGTATCAAAGCAAGTCGAATAATAACAAAAGGAAAGTTGAAAGTTCAATATCTACATCATATCGAAACCCTAGATCAAAGAAATATACTTCACCAAGAGTCTTGGAATCATCAAGGAAGCAAAAAGAAACATCAAAACCTTAGAAGCATTTTCATGATCATCACTCATCCATCATCTAAGGGGTAGAAGATTTTTCAAAGACTAAGGAATGCTAGATCGAATAAAATTTTCATCATCTTCAAAAGGGTTTGTGAAGCAAGCTCTCTTTCATTAAAGCAAAGCTTTAACCTTTGAATAACTCCATCAAAGTGATCTCTCTCTCAAAGAGATCAAGGATGACTCTTGTAGAAAATAATCTATCAAGTAATAGTATTCTACTATCTATATCACTATCAAGTTAAAGGAGGAAGCAAGTGGAGAAAGCAACATCTACTCAAGTAAGTATATTACTTCACCTGAATCTATCAAAATGTCTTTTTGCAAGGAGAGCAACAAATTAGTTGGGGCTTCAAATTTTCTTGCATGGAAGAAAAGAATAGACCTAAACCTTATTAAGAATGAAGCCATGGATCAAATCAATGAGTTAATAACCCAACTTCCCAAAGAATATACTCAAGCACTTGGTAAATACATGAAAGGGGAAGTGAGGGCCCAAAGGATTCTCATAGAATCCATCAAAGACTCCCTCATCCCATATGTATCAAAATTAGATACTTCAAAATATATATATATGACAAATTGGTAGAGTTGTTTTGTGTAAGTACTGTATGAGAAGTTATCTCTCTAGGGAAAGAACTATACAAATTGAAGATTTGAAAGGAAGAAGGAATAACTTCATATTTCATGAGGATTTCAGAAATAAAAGATCAACTTCAAGGTCTGGGTGAAATAATGTCTGACAGAGAAATGGCCACTGTAATATTAAATGCACTATCAAAGGAATGGGGCAACTTCACTTCAAGTACTTATGGGAAGAAATAAGCCACTCCTTTCCAAGATCTATGTCATTGTGCAAGATCGAAAAAACGAGATTAAAGGCAAAAAATGATGTAGGATCGAATGAGAAAAACCAAACATATGTTGTTATGAAAAAAAGAAAAGGAAAGTTTGGTAAATTTGGTCCTCATAAGAAAAATAAGAACATGTCTAAGGTTCAATGCTATGGATTTCAAGAATATGGGCACTATAGAAGAGATTGTCCTAAACTTAAAAGGGACAATAACAAGAGAAATAAGGAAGAAGCCCATATTACTGAAGAAGTGGAAGAACTTAAGATCAAGAAGCCTAAGAAGGAGGAAGTGTGAGACCTCTACTATGACTCAGATAATATCCTTCACTAAAATTACTCTTCAATCGTGTAAATTATAGTTATCAAGATAGGAAGCATTGTGAATAAGATAGGATGCATCATATTAGAAAATGACATCGTAGTAGAAGCATTATAAGTAAGATCTTGTGACGTAGGTAACATGAAGGATGTCTCGAATAAAATATATGGAATTCAACTATGAAGCATATAACTCTTGGAAACCTCATTGGAAGCTCAAGTGACACTTATGGAAAAAGGAAGAAGTCATCTAAGACAAGGCTCATCATACATCAGTCAAAAGGTAACATCTGCAGGATAGGATATGAAAGATCCTCAATATTCTCTGATGGAATCTTCATTACAAGGTTCACCGATCATGAGGGGAAGCAAGTTTTTCATCAAGAATTCCAAACTTGTGAAATTCATGGGATGATGGTATGATGACATAATAGTGAAGCATATCAAGGTAATGAAGCTCATTCATGCAAAGGAATTTGTTGCAAGAAGTTTGGATGGCCCAAAATGAGGTATGTATGCTTACATTTGATATTGTGGAAGTCATGCCATATAGTTTCAAATATCATGAACCAATGATCTATCTTAAGAGCATGATTAAAAGAAAGGATCTCCTCCTTCAAAGGGATGCACGAATGCATGGGTCACATATTTACTAGATGAAACAAACATAATATGTCCTCATATGAAGTATGAGGTGGTTGACTGCAATTGAGGAACTTTGATTGCAAGCTCCTTGGAAAGAAATATGTGAAGAAAGGAAGGAAGATATCATGGAATATGCAACAATGGTAAAGGCAATAAACATATGAAAAAACAAGAATATTTGACTATGATATCTCCCAGAAAGATACGAAGACTCTAATGGAAGTATGGAAAAGATGGATACCCTTGAAAATAAATATCCTTAAGAGTGTTGAAAAGTGTAACTAGGTTCAGTCTTCATAATGACATGTAATTGTGATTTTATGTAAAAGATGAAAAGAATAAAAATAAAATTATTGTAATGCTTGCATCATGGGTTTCATAAGCAAGATATTTTAATTTAGTTAAGGCTCCCATTGTGAGCCCTTAGGGATTTGGGCTTCTAACCATAAAAGTATAAAGAGTCATTTATTGTCATGTAATCAAAGCATATTACACATTGTAAAGTGTCATATTTTTTTTTTGGGTAAATTCACCCTCCAAGACCTTGTCACTTGTCTTATTTCAAGTTGGCCTACAATGAAGGATAAATCTAGAAGATGAAATCAGCCTAGTCCAAAGATCATGTTGGCCTAATGGACATGGAAAAACAACTATATATAACAGTTCTCATCCTCATTTGGAGGATATCAATTCAGTGAAGCAAGTTTGAAATATCAAGTGCACAAATCATCCTAGAAAGAGCCTTAAAGCCAACGAAGAAAAAAGGAAGGATAACGAAGGAGAGGGTCATCATTGTGGATTTTTTTGGGCTAGTTTACCCTCACATGTGCGATAATTGCAGGTCTGAAGTTGGCAAAGGAAAAATGAAGATTGCAGTCACTAAAAGGTGATCTTGTTTGGGTGAAGTCTTTGCAAAAGGAAGCCGAGTTAGAGAAAGAAGAGTCCATCTCAAGGAGAAGGCTATTTAAGAAGCCATATCTGATCTAGGGTTTATATTGTGAAGAAAAGAGTTGTAGACCTACAAGAAAATGACAAGATTCTAAAGGAAGATGAGAAGAGGAAGAAGAAGAGCAACATTGATCTAGGGGAGAAGAGGAGGCTTGTGACTTGGTCTTGGAAGGGCTCTAGTGTCAAGGGTATTTGTCATGGTCTTGGAAGGGCTCTAGTATCAAGGGTCTTTGTCATGGTCTTGGTATTTGTTAATTGAAGGTTCTATAAGAAGAATTTGTGCGGGTTTACCTCTCAAAGAGTGAGAGGTTTTGGCCTTGGTTCATAGCCTACATTTTATGTCTCTTGTCTATTTATGTTCATGCATTGGTATTTGTTTGATGAATAATAACACTAATAATCTAAGTAGAATAATATCCTAATCTAAAGAAGTAAAAACACTCATAAGAAGTTACTGATAGTAGATAAATCACCTATTTATTGATACCCAAGATTTCTCAACAGAGGGAGGGTAGGATTTCGAGGAGGTGGGGTGCAAAAGGAGAGGCCCTCGATGAGGGGAGGAGAAGGGATAGAAGGGAGCACAGAGGAAAGGGATAAGAAGGTCGGGGGGGACGGGGATGGGCGAGGAGAGCCTAAAGAGGGGTATGAGAGGGATAAACGAAGAATTAGTATGTGATACTTTAAGAGAACACACAATAAACCACAACTGATCTTTTGAATAAAAGAAGAAACTGGGGGGTAAAAGATCCCATACCTAGATTATGAAGAGCATTAGAGAAGAGGGGAGATGTTGTTGAAACCTAAGCTGCTATGACCTCCATGGATTGGTGTGCTTGAATCTGAAGAGACTTTGAAGAAGGTGATATCTAAATAAGATCCATGCTTGTAGGAACTTCTTTGTTTACTGTAGGTGAACAAGTCTTCGGGTATTTCTTGAGAGATTCTAGGGTAACATGAGGAGATTTTGCAAGAGATGGAGGGAGAGTGTCTTAGTAGAATTCACTTTTGCGAACACATTTTTTCATGTTCCCTTTTTTAATTGCATAGTCCCAACTTAAGTGCCCATAGACAGGGCAATGAGAGCATTTAAATAATATCCCTTTGTAGTCTATGTTTTGCTTGTGAGTAATTGAATCCACATTGATGAAAATGGACTTGGGGAACCCCTCACACATATTTAGGCCAACCAGAATATGAACAATCAACATTACACCAATTTGTTTGAAATAAAGGTTAGCTTCATAGAAAAACCCTGGAAAGTTCCCAACCTCCTAAAAGATACTTTCATACCAGAAGATTGGTGGGAGAGCTTGGAGATGGACCTAGATAGGCACCAAATCCATTTTTTTGCTTAGGCATCAAAATTTATGGTCCAATTCTTTAGTAGGAGAGCTTGAGAACCCCAAGTCCATTTCTGGCCAAAATTTTCCCAACATCCTCTGTGCTCGACAATTGCCATCCCATCCCTTATTTTATGAAGAGCATGCAATGAGTTGAGTACCCTAGTAAGGGTTTGAGATTTAGTTCCATCCACCTACATAGAACCACCATGTATATTCTTCAACTAATGAATCAACCAACCACCACTTTGTCTTTCATATCTTGGATTTTGTTTCAAAGAACTTCCTTTCCTAAGACTAGAGACGATTCCTTAGAGTGACACTTGATGCATTTCCAAGATGGTTTTTTAGGTGGACTTTCTAGTGGAGCTATAGGGTCAACCTTCCCCTAAGAATAACTACCTAGATTGAGCATTGTCAGTGTAAGGAAATCATTTAGGAAATTGGAAGAGGGGGAAAGGGAGGCAGTTTATCGGTAAAGAACTAGGAGGTAACCACACTGTAACACGAGTGTTTGGTCAATTCAATGTCCTTGAATTGGCAATCATAAATTGTTAACCAGGGTGCATAGACCAAAGAAGTGTAGGTGCACAATATGTGCTTAGAAGCTATCTTAGTATGTCGTTATGCATTTGTCACAATCTAGTCCAAGGGTGGAGGTGATGTTCTTAGTTGAACTAATGTTGTCATTCTTAAGGATAAGTTTCCTAGGAATCAATTATTGTTTAATCAATTGATGGATGATGTGAAGGTGGCTTTACTTATGTTAAGTTGTTTGGAGTTTGATTTTAAACCTTCTTATTGAAGCTCCTAATCTTCTAAGTGTAAAATAGAATCTTACTCTAGCATCTTTGAAGGAATTACTTTTGAACTCAATTGTTTTAGGAGAAGTCTTCTTACTTGTTCAATTTCTGTTCAAGCATTGTAATCCAAGCAACATTATGAATTGAACACACTTAATTATGTTTGATAATAAGCAAAGAAAATAATTGTGCAATACCAGGTATAAAGCAAAGTAAACAACAGTCTAATCTAGGCATAAAGCAAAGTAGAATTCTTATGCAGGTAACGATTTGAAATCATTATATAACATATTCACACAAAATAGAGTAATTGAATAATTGAAAGAAATCAGATTACATTCGATAAAAACCTAACATTGATTGCAGGGGCCCTCCACATAGTAGTTCAGAGCTTTAAAACAGTACAATACTTGCACACAAAAACCAAATTCATTCACATGGAAATCATAAATTGTTCAGAAAACATGTCATAGTGCGCACCCAAATACCAGTGTGGCCATTGAATTCATAACATGTCTTTTACATAATTGTATGAGAATAAGCCTAATATCTCTTAACCCTGTCTAATATTATATCATGAAACCGTCATTTTTCTATTTCTAAAGCAAAACGATAAGGTTTTAGCTTATCTCGGCTCTGTACTGCATTAATTTGATGGTTGACTTGGAGTTTGACAGCGATCTCCTGTGCCACCTTTGGAAAATGGTTTCGAGTGAATAGGAAGGTATTCATGAGGGAATCACCTCCTATCCATCCACACCTTTTGTTACTGAACTGGAGCTCTAAAACCTCGCGAACAATGAACGCAACCATGGAATCCTGGGCTAGCTGTGGAAACACGTCAATTTGGTAGCTAGTTGCAACTTTAATTAAAATAATAGGGTATTCAGCTGAATATGAACAAGAAAACATACTAATGCATACCTTCATCAAAACCTTGGAGATATGGATTTATTAAGTGGTGCATATATATGAAAAAGAGAGGATTATTGGGAAAAAAGGATGTCATGGTAGGGAAATCTTCAGACTCTACATTCCCCCATATTGGAGATGTTATATGTCCTCATACACTTCCTCTTTGTCTTATGCTTGTGTCTCTTGTTTGTTATTTCCCTTTGTCACCGATTTCTTCTTTCTGGCAGAGATTGGAATTCTAGGCTTCCTCATTAGGATTTTGTCCTTTAAACTGGTTATCTTTCTCTACATAATTTTGTTCTCCTTTTTTAGCTTCTTGTTTTTCTTATACCACAGGCTTAGATGTAAGATTAAATTATCACTCTTGGTGATTTGTATTTCACTCTGTGTCTTCAGGGCTTGATTTTCATTTTTAAGATATCAATTCAATGTTTCCAGTTCAAATATCTCCTGCTTCAAGATGTTTGAGGCTGATTGTTCATTTACCTGGTTGCTTCCTTCTCCAGGGTTTTGTATTGATTCATATGTTGCTATCGCCTTCCTTTCCAATGATTCTATGTAGTCATATATTTCTTGTTGTGCAGGGGTCAATACTTGGGCTACGTATCAAGCTCCCTAGAGTGAGTTGTAAGGCTATGGTGATGATCTTGGTGACCCTTTTGGAGAATCCCCAAAGCTTCCAATTAGCTCATCCCCTATTGATTCAATCTCTATCGGAGTGTTTTTTGTTGGCTCTTCTTCAGTCAGCTCATTTTCCTCCAGGTTGATGTATTCTGTAATTTTTGGTGTGGTTTGTTGAGTTGTGCTCAACCTTGTGCTTCTTCTCAACCCTGGGGTTTGTGTTTTTTGCACTTTCCTCCTTTTATCCTCTGATTTTCCTTTTAGAGGAGAAGTTTCAATTCGTGAGAGTTCTTCCTTCCTCGGCTAGCTTTCTTTCTTCTAGAGTTTCCCCTCTTCATTCTCTAAAAATATTGACTATGGGCAACTCTTCTTCTGTTACCTCTGTCTGAGTTTGAGGTGCCTATTCTTTTGTCATTTCTATGGTTATTTTCCTCCCTCTGAGGGTCCTACTGCTAACTGGTTTTTCTAGGGATCTTTCCTCGAAATGATTCCTTATCAAGAAACTTTCCCATTCATCCCCTGTACTTTGGAGGTGAAATTCAACCAATATTTTCACTAGACCATGATGGTACATGGTGTTTTCTATGCATTGAACTTTACTTTGAACATTTGTAGCCATTTTCCCGAGGCTATTCAAGAGAAAATAGGAAGATTCATCTGATGATCCTCCAGGAAGTGCATCATCATTCTAATATGATAAAAATACATATGTCCAAACCTACCCTCACAAGTGATAAACTTCTGAAGCATAAACAATAATTTTCTCCATTTACCTTTAAGGGCGGAGCTTGGAATAACTTTCTTGTAGACCGTCGTGTCCATGTTTGGATTCTTAAGAAAAACCCTCCAGTATTCACTATCAATCCCACTGTTTTTAAACCATTTTTCCCATGCCTTGGCAACTTGGTGGCCTCAGCGATCATATACTCTGTTACTGTGAGCTTGATATGCCTAATTTTGGCCTCCATTCCATCTAAGGAAGTTGCGAATGTCTTGATTACCTCTTTGTGGAAACTGCTAAACTTCTCAATGAACTGCAGCCATTGTCTTCTTTGCAGCAACTCCCTAGTTTGTGGGTACCCTTTTAGGAATTTCTTTCCTGCTAGATCTGTTTGAACAATTACCCCCATGTTGAAGGATGCTTCGCCTTGAAGATTGATTACCTTGACAGGACAATGGGACTGGTGGGTTTTGCTAACTGGCAGAAAGATGGAGTAATGGTGAAAGAATATAGTAGTGTAGGAATAGGGAAGAATGGATGTATCAAAAGGATTATGGAAATGGATTTGACCATTGGGTGTATTCAAACTTATGATTTGGTAATTAAGTTGGCAGATTTGGTGCAAGGTCATGATATGACTTCTAGAGTGGTGGCATATGATATTTTGTTAAACAACCATTACCCTTAGGTTATAATGGTTTCACTTTAGTACTGTATTTTCTTATTCATACATGCCATATATCTTTCCCTATTGTTAAATTAAAGCAACACATACCTTTAATTTTCTATTGCTAACCTCATTTGTTGTCCTTTGATCTTCTGCAGGTGCATCGTTGTCAATTGTCCTTTAATCCAGATCACCAAGCATTCTTGTAGTCTTTAAAATTATTAGGCTACATAAATTCATTTGGCTGCAGAAACTTGTCCAAGCTACAGAAAGTTGGACGAGCTGTGGAAAGTTGTTGTTTCTGCAACTTAAAAGAAAGAAAACTTTAGTAGATGAGCTTTATTATATATTTTTTTGAAAAGAAAATTTGAAGTGCCAATAAATTGGTTTTCACTTTAAAGTTTCTATATAAACATGCCAACAACATGTTGGTTTTCATGTTTATACATTTTTTTTTTTTTTAATTTATTTTTTTTTTTTTTTTGTGTATTATATGTAAAAATACATAAGGATATATGTAATAATACTATGCATATATACACATATATTATTTTATATTTTGGTTTATATACTTATATATAATATATATATATATATATTATATATATAAAAAAATATAATAAAATATATTTATTTATTATATTTTGTTATATATATTTTTATTTTTATTTTTTTTTCAAAAAAAAAAACAAACTGAATGAAAATTTCTAAGGTGGAAAAGAAAAAAATTCTTCTTGACCATCTTTAGTTCTTAATTATCCTGAAATATTTTGACAAATTCCTCTCTTGTTAATGGTTTCTGATAAAGCTTGAGTCGATGTCCATTTACTAATAGAGGAGTTCTTTCTTCATCAATAGTTCTGATTCTAACTGCACCATTATCAAAGATATTCTCAACCTCATAAGGTCCAAGCCAATGGGTTTGGAATTTCCCTTGAAATTTTTTGAATTTTGAATCAAAGAGCAATGCCCATTCTCCCAAATGAAACTTCCTCTCTTTAATATACTTATCATGCCATCTTGACCTTTTTTGTTGCACTAAGTTGGTCCTCTGAAAGGCTTCTTGTCTGATCTCATCATGCTCATTTAATTGTGTCATCCTTTGCTTCTATGCTTCTAACAAGTCAAGATCTAATTGGACTGTTGTCTTATAGGTTTGAATCTGTAACTCTATTGAATCTTGTAGATGTACAATATTTGTAAGGATAGCTTCAATTACTTTATTTGTGGACTCAACTTGTCCATTAGCTTGTGGATGATATGGAGTTGGCTTCCGATGTTTTATCTTGTATTGGTCCACAAGCTTCTGCACTAATCTGGATGTGAACTGTGTCCCTTGATTTGTTACAATTTCTCTTGGCAGACCAAAGCGAGTAAAAATATCCTCAAAAATAAATGAAACTACAGTATTTTCAGTAGGAAAAGGAAGTGTTTTAGCTTCTACCCATTTAGTGGCATAATCAGTATATACCAAAATATACTTCTTTTGCTTTGAAGGTGAACTGATTGGTCCAACAAAATCTAGTGCCCATTTTCAAATGATCCAATAAGTACCTGTGGTTGCAATGACATCTCATTTGAGAGAGTAGGTTTGCCCATTCTCTAACAATTGTCGCATCCCTTAACATATTCCTTGGTGTCCCTGAAAATTGAAGGCCAATAATATCTTAAAAGCAAGATTTTGTAAGCAGTTCTTCTATCAGAAAAATGTCCTCCACATGGCTCATCATGACAAGATTTTAGTATCTCTGGTATTTCGTCCTCCCGAACACATCTTCTGATGATGAGGTCTGGTCCCATCTTATAAAATTCTTCATTTATCCATGAGTAGGATGTGCTATTGTGGACTATTCTTCTTTTTTCTCTAGGGGTTAAATGAAATGGAATTTTTCCTGTGGACAAATAATTAGCAACATCTGCATACCAAGGTGATTTAGTAGATACTGCAAAAAGATATTCATCAAGAAATTTATCTTCTACGGGTTGATCATTGTTTTGATTTTGTATTCTAGATAGAAAATCGACAATTGTGTTTTGTTTTCCTGGCCTATCTAGAATGGTTATGTTAAATTCTTGTAAAAGTGTTGGGTTGTGTTATAGTCTTTCCACAACTAACCTACGTGGTGAATTGGGGGGTTGGGGGGGAGGGGAGGGCGGAGCCCCCCCTTTGTTGCACCGATTGCGTAGCGAGGGGGTCACAGGGGTTTGAGGGGGGCAGGTAGCCCCCCTCTACGGTGTCCGAGGCAGCGCCCCTGGAATTTTTTTTTTTTGGACCCTATATTAGGTTGGGCAAACCTACCTATGGTTTTTGGTCCATGGTTTTGGACGCGATGGTTTTTCGGTCCATGTTATTGGATGCTTCGGCATGTATAAATATGTATTGTAACATTGAAAGGAACATAATGAAATCAAGAATGGTAGTCCCGGTTTTGGGATCCCAAGGGAAAATATCTGTGGGCCATATCTGTTATGTGTTGCTCTCGCATTGTTTTTTTTCTTTTTGTTTTAGAATTTGTATGCAGGTAATTTCAGTACAGGGTTAAGACATACATTTGGTATTAGAGCAGTTTTGGCTTCAAGGGGACGCCTTTGTTGCTGAGGGGTTTCGCTCGAGCCTGTGGTAGACCCTGTTCAGTGGGAGATATGCGAGATTGATTCTAGTAGTGAAAGAAGATGGCGAGCAGCGGAAAGATAGAGATTGAGAAGTTCAATGGTCAGAGTTTTGAGTTGTGGGAAATCAAGATGGAGGATCTGTTGGTGGATAAAGATCAGTGGATGGTAGTAGATCCAGGTACTAAACCAATGGGAGTGACCGATGAAGAATGGAAGAAATTGGATTGGAAGGCAAAGAGCACAATACGATTGTGTGTCTCAGATTCAGTATTGCTGAATGTATCAGGGGAAGCTACGACGAAGGCTCTGTGGGACAAGTTAGGGACTTTGTA
>APFE030299107.1:0-16663 GCA_000404065.3 Pinus taeda
CATTTGGGAAAATAAGAATAGCAAGGCTTATGCATTGATTGCAGCATCAGTAAATGAAGAGGTGAGTCGCCATATTTTACCATTTTCAAATGCTTTCGAAGCCTTACAAAAACTGAAGGAACTCTATGACTTACTCTCTGCACTTGAATTTGTTCAACTCATGATTAAACTATTCACTCTTGAATTACAAAATGATGATCCTCTCGCTCTTGCATCAAAAGTAAAATCTATTATGCATGATATCAAAGTCACTAATGTTGAAGTGGATATTCCTCTGATAGCTTTTCTCTAGGCACGTTATCCCACTTACTCAAATTATCTTGAGTCATTGCAAGCAAATGGAAACCTCAAAGATATTACCTTTGACTCCCTTGTAAAAAAAATTGCTGAAAGAGAGAAAGCTTTTGGGAAGAAGACAACTCCTCAGTCTTATGAAGAGGCTGTGTGCCTTGCTCATAGAGAAAAGAATCTTGCTCAAGATTCTTCCATAGGAAGAGGTGGTCGAAGAGGAAGAGGAAGAAATTTCAGAGGCAGGGGGGCAGACACTCTCAAGGAGAAAAGTCAGATTTGCACTGCATATGCTGCAAAAGAGATGGATCACATGATACATCCACATGCAAGTTGCCTTGGGACAAAATTGAGCAGGAAAGAAACCAGCCCAAAGGTAAAACTAATGACAAAGAGAGGCAGGGGGGCAAACACTCTCAAGGAGAAAAGTCAGATTTGCATTGCATACGCTGCAAAAGAGATGGATCACATGATACATCAACATGCAAGTTGCCTTGGGACAGAATTGAGCAGGAAAGAAACTAGCCCAAAGGTAAAACTAATGACAAAGAGAAAGGTAAAGCACCTGAATTCGCTCATATGTTGTGGCACACTGTAATATTGGAGTAAATGAAGGCTTATTTAATGCTTCACTTGCTTTTTGGAAAAATGATTGGTTGCTTGATTCAGGAGCAACTTGCCACGACTTTTAGACGAGATTTTTTTTAAGAATTTACTGACAATGTTGATGGAGCAGTATACTTTGCAGGCAAATCAAAACTCAAGCCATCAGGTCTTGGCACAATTAGGCTTAAATTTCCTGGTCTTCCAGACTTTCTTTTGCATCATGTTCTATATCTCCCACAGCTGAAGAGAAACTTGTTGTCCTTGGTCCACATCCGCCAGCAAGGACACTCCATTCATATGTTTGAAGGCAAGCTTGAGGTGAGAAAAGCATCAGACCACTCACTTGTCATGATGGGGATAGAAGAAGAAAGGCTTCTCAAGACGCAGGGTACCTCTACTCATGCACAAAATCTCTCATACAATTCTCATTATGAAGAAGGTACATTTCCATCAAGTTTATTATGGCATGCTAGATTTGGATACTTGAACTATGACAGCCTCTGCTTGTTGAAGAAAAATGGTGTTACTGGTTTGCCTACAATTCCTAGGAAACTTAAGCAATGTGATGCTTGCATTATAGGAAAGCATAGCAAACAGTCTTTTCATGATTCACATTCGAGAGCACATAGAAAACTTGAACTCATTCATTCAGATTTATGTGGTCCAATGCCTGTTCCTTCTGCAAATGGAAATAAATATATGATGACATTTATTGATGACTACACCAGAATGTGTGGGGTTTATTTATTGAAGAATAAATCTGATGTTTTTCAAACATTCAAGAACTTTCATACATGGATTGAAAATGATGCACAATCTGATATTGGCTCCATTCGCACTGATAATGAAAAGAATACACTTCAAATGAATTTGAAAACTATCTTCACCAACATGGGATCAAACATCAAATAACTGTGCCTTATAATCCCCAACAGAACGAAGTACCTGAAAGAATGAATAGGACAATATTGAATATGGTGCGCTCCATGATGTTTTTCAAAAATGTAAAATTGATGTTTTGGGCTGATGCAGTTCTATGTGTTGTATATGTAAAGAATAGATGTCCATCTAATGCTATTAGAAACAAGACTCCTTATGAAATGTGGTATGGGCACATTCCATTAGTAAAGCATCTCAAGGTCTTTGGTTCCACATGTTATGCCTTGATACCAAAGGGACATAGAAACAAACTTGGTGCAAGAAGTCATAAGTGTATCCTCCTGGGGTATTCAAACACCTCCAAAGCATACCGTCTCTCTGATGAAGTCAATAAAAAGTTTGTTGTATCTAGAGATGTAATCTTTCTTGAATCATCCAAAACTAACAATATTGTTGTGCGACAACTTGATCGCTTGGATAGATTCGCAAATGCAAAATCATTTCAAGAATTTGATAATCAGATTCCACATTTTGAAGGGGGGATTCATATACTAGATCAACCTGTGGAATCTTCTTCTGAAGCACTCTCTCGCCCGCAAGAAACTCCGGCAACGGATGATACTTTGAGTGATGTGATTGATAGAATTGGGAGACTCAATCTTGGTTCAGTCCCAACTCAATCAACGGAGTAGCCTGGACCATCTGAGAAAGGTCCCCCAAAGTGGCTGACAAAGACACTTGAAAGTGTTCATCCTGATGAGGTTGGAAAGACAGGAACTAGAAATTCAAACCGGAAAAATGGAGGTGATTTAGATGACTATGATTCACCTGTTGATATGGATGTTTCTTATCATTGTGAATCGAATTTGTCTACAAATTTTGAACCAACTTCCTTCAAAGAAGCTACTTCTCATGATGAATGGAAAGAAGCAATGCAAAAGGAGTATGATGCCATAATAAAGAATGGCACTTGGAAGCTGGTTGATCCTCCATTGGGAATCAAACCAATTGGCTGCAAGTGGGTCTACAAGAACAAGTATAAAGCTGATGGCTCACTTGACAAGCAAAAAGCCAGGCTTGTGGCAAAAGGTTTTGCATGGAAGGAAGGGGTTGATTATGAAGATACTTTTTCCCCCATAGCAAAATGGGCTACCATTCGGACACTCTTTGCCCTAGCAACTCAGAACGGTTGGAAAGTCCATAAAATGGATGTCAAAACTGCTTTCTTGAATGGAGATCTAAAAGAGAATGTTTTTATGTCTCAGCCTGAAGGATTTGCTGTGAAAGAGCATGAACATAAAGTATGCAAACTTGTGAAATCCTTGTATGGCCTCAAACAAGCACCGCAAGCCTGGTATGAAAAGCTAATTGAGCATCTTCTGAAACTCAATTTCAAAACATTATGATCTTGATGATGCAACTTTATTTGTCAAGAAAGTTGGCAAAACAATTGTATATCTTGTGGTATATGTAGATGATCTTTTGATGACAGGAAACAATGAAAGCTACATTGCATCCATAAAGAAGGAATTGGGGAAAAGTTTTGAAATGACTGATTTGGGCTATGTTCATTACTATCTTGGCATTGAAGTAACCCAACACCCGAAGTCCATATTTCTTTCTCAAAAGAAATACATTGGAGATCTATTGAAGAGGTTTGGCATGAAAAAATGTAATCCTCTTACTACTCCAATGGAATAAAACTTAAAGCTCACATCTATTGAAGGAAAATAATTTGAGGATGCAACAAAGTATAGACAGCTTGTAGGAAGTCTCAACTACCTACTAGACTAGACATTTCATTTGCTGTTGAAATGCTCTCCAAGTTTATGCAAAATCCATGTGAGGGACATTGGTCTACTGCAAAAAGAGTTCTAAGGTACTTGAAGGGAACTCAAGACTTTGGAATCAAGTATACACAGGAGGACGACTTCAGCTTGACTGGATACTCTGATTCAAACTTCGATGGAGACAAAGAAACTATGGTATCTACTTCAGGATATGCTATGAGTCTTGGATCATGAGCTATCTCCTGGAGATCACGAAAACAATCAGTTCCAGCAGATTCCACAACAGAAGCAAAATTCGTGGCAGTAGCTGAAGCAACAAAAGAAATTGTGTGGCTCACGAAAATTCTTGAATATTTGCAGGTAAAACAAGTACAATCAACTCCACTCATGATTGAAAATACCTCTGCAATAAAGTTGGCCAAGAACCCAAAGTTCCATGATCGAACGAATCACATCAATACTAAATATCATATGATTCAACATCATGTTGAGGCCAAAATAATCCATCTCCGTCGTTGTTCCACTAATGAGAAAATTGCATACATCTTCACCAAAATGCTTGGAAGAGAAAAGCTTGAACGATTTAGAATGATGCTTGTACTCACCAACATCCCTTCAGATTAAGGGGGGGAATGTTGACACCTAATCATCAAGATTGGGTGAATATAATCTAAATAGATAAATAAGTAATATGAATAGTCATTGGGAGATGAAGTGAACAGTCTCTCCCTCATGTATATAATGAAGACCTACTTGAAGGAATAAAACACACGAATCAATTTTGGTTGAGGAGTTACTGCCTAGTCTGACAAACCTCATGTTCCAAATATTTTTATTTTTCCTCTTGTCTGAGCCAAATTTAAATACCACTAATATGCATCTAACTAGTGGAATTTATTCTCCTAAAAAGATAGCGAGTTGGTTGTATATCCACAAATTCCATACTCCTTGCTTTTCATTGCCATCTTTCTTATTTCTTCAATGCACTTAGGAATACATGATATATAAATGAGGCTTTGCTAGAATTATGAGCCATTAAATCTTCATTTTATGGTAGCATTAAATATAATGTTTCTTCTTAATATACCACCTCCATCAAGTCATGTCAGGATGATAATGGGAAGTTAATAACTCATGGAAAATATTTAATAGGTGTGCTAATAAGTAATTCACATAGTACAATATCAAGTACCTCTTTTTATCTTGAGGATTAGACTATCTTAAATAAGCTTTCAATTAGCCTTGAAACGGGAAAAGAGCATGATTTCCACTAAGTATGGAATAAATGAAACTAGGTGCCATATATGGCATATTGTGTATGAATATTTGTCATGTGTGAGGGATTGTTTATGTGGAGAAAAGGTTGTGTGCAACATTGAACTATGTTGGAGATAAGTTGTGTAGGGGGAGTGGATTTGCAAAGAGAGAAGAGTGCAAAGAGTTGGGTTATGTAGTTTTCACACACAAATGATTATGTATAAGAGTGTGTGAATTCATTTGCAGAAAGAATTATGGCTATGGTATATAGTACAAAGTGATGGTGGTGGGTACACAAAAATATGTCAACATGTAGAAATCAAACCCATAGAAATTAGACTTCATATAGACTAGGCTCAAGCCTTCTAGAAATTACTACTTGAATGGGCTCTCAACTTGTAATCAAGATGATTACTAAAACAATCCATGGCACTACACTAGCTAAAATATCTAGTAACTGGCATATAGAATGTAGCTTGGATTAGGTGGCCACTTTCCTCCATTAAATCCTTATGGTTATCACATCACATGTCATATAATATGAAAATAAGATTGTAGACCTTCTTGCTAATGAAGGTTACAAAGATTATGCATCACTCCTTAGCCACACATGGCACTCCCTCCCTACTTACCCTCTCAAAAAATATTAATCTTATTTATCAATGAAAGATATTTCTTCCTCGAATATGGTGAAAAGATTATGAGAAGTGCAAAAGAACATGGCTTCCATCCCACCATGTACACATGGTTGAGGAAGGAGCCATACAAGATCCCCCATACCATTGTCATGTTTTGAATTCCCTGCATTAAGGATAAATGGTTTAATACATCCACGAGGAAAGTTCATTGTGGTTTTAGTATCGTGTTAATGCTCAGGATTTAGTGGATTTTTATCATGTTAATGATGTGTGGATTTGGATATTGGCAACTACATAGTGTCTATCTCTGGTGAGTTCTCCCATGAATTATGGTCATTTCAAATTGGGATGGACATTGATTTTACAAGGTGGAATATTGCAAAATGAGGGAGTGATTATACTATAATAGCAAGGAGATTATGGTGATGCATTATATATTCTCATGGCATTGTTCTGCTCCATGCAATTTTCTCACATTTAGGTTCTTTTCTTGGCTTATTTTTTAAAACATTATGTTCTTATATTTTTCCCTTATTTGTTTGCCTCTTTATCCTACTTGTCCATTGGGAATTGGTACTTATGCTTCACCTCTTCCTCTCTAGGTCTTTCCTTTGGGATATTGTTTAAGGTCTAAACCTTATTGACATGAAAATATTGCATCCCATTTGTAGTCCCTGTAACCTATTCACTATGTTGAATATAAGCCTTCTAGTCTCATATCATTCTTGGTCTCTTGCTTTGGCTTCCAAATTTACAACCAACACTGGTTTTTTAAATCTCTATCCCTTCCATCCATTAGTGCTCTCTTTGGCTTGGGCTCTAAGACCATCTATTGGACCCTGTTCATGATATTGCACTAGACATGCAACCTTGGTGGAATGGGGCATCTTATTTAAAGGAACAAGTTGTTTATGTTTGTTGCATTGGAAATTATTCAACACAGGGTAAGTGTCTATCATGTAGGAGAGAGTCCCTTTTCACTTCTTGTTTGAGAGGAGCAAGTATTATGATTTAGTTCCTAAGTTTTAACTTAGGAAAGCAACAAATTTAATCTATTGATTAATATCGATTATTGGGCTAAATTTTCTAATAATAAATAATTCAATTGTTTAGGTGACCTAGATTTAATCTCCACCATTGAACTACGTGGGTCAGTATTTAATACTAGCCTTTACCACTTTGGAGGTTAGGAATTTGGCTCAATGAGAAATTACAAGAGATCCTAATAAAAGATGAGTACATAACACTATGATTGAGAAAATAAATTTCTCGATGAGTGAGAGGCTTGAGTGATTGAAGACAAGAAGAAAGTGTGCAAAACGAGATTTTTGAAAGGGAAATGAGATGAGGATGACAATTCAACGAAAGAGTTTAAGATCTTCAACGAGGAGGCCAAGTTTTATATCCAGGCCAAAATTTGTGAGTAAGGGTGAGTTTCCAACCAAGGCCACGTGGAGAAAGGGAGGAGGTTGAGCTTCTAGCTAGGGGGAAAGTTTTCCAAGTGTGCAAATTGTACAACCAAAGGTCGAAAAATTTCACAAGTAGAAGCTGAGTTTTGTTAGGGTTGAATTTATCTAAGAAAGCCAAAAAAAAATTTGGATGAGAATCCAATGGGCCATTTAAAGGTTCAAATTTTTGTTGCAATTGCTATGTATTTCTTTGTGGGTCATGTAACCTAAATTTCTAGATAAAATAATGTGAAGGAAAATTTGATGGGGAAGATTTCTGTGTTGTTTGTGACTGATTTTTCTAAATATTGTCTGCTATAAATTTATTTTTAGAAGGTAAAAATACCAATGTTTATTATTATCCATTTGGAAAATTGGTATACTAGTTAAAAGAAAATTGGGTATAAAATAATTCCCGTGTGGAATGGATTAAATATGGTGTTTGGAATTTAACATGGTATCAAAGAAACTTTAAGCTTTGTGAAGAGGGAAATCAATAGCACACGGATTTACATTAACACATTTTATTTTTAACTAAGGGATTTATGGTTGAGTGATTAATCTAGAAGAAATACTTCTACCAAGTTGAGATATGAAGACCATAAAAAAGGGGAAACAAATTCTAGTCAATTTAAGTGGGGAATAGCCCTAATTCTCATGGATAACAATCTACAGGAGTTTCTATAAGGTCATTACACCTCACATATGCTATATTATTGGTCGTTAATTATTTGAATGATGTGAAAGCCAAACACATCATCATGGATGCAATGAAGGATCATGTCATCCCTCACATTTCAAGGAATAAGATTTCCAATGAGATGTGGATTGCTTCTATTAGTTTGTACTAGATTGATAACAAAAACCAAAAATGGTGTTCATGGGAAAGTTAAGGAATACCTATTTGACTAGTCATGCACATTGCCATCATATCTCACTAGGATTCAACAAGTTCAAAATGAGCTTGGAGCTATTGGGGTAGCATGTCATATGAGGAGCTTGTAAGGATAGCCTTGAGTAGCTTTACAAAAATAGGCTATCATTTTGATATATGTTCTAGCACAAAATAAACTAGTTGATTGGGTAGAATATAGGATGACTTCGCTCAAAAGAAAACCTTAGAGGAGTCATTTCCTAGCAAAAAACAATACTGTGGGGATGAGGAGAACCTTGAACATTCCAGTTAAGCAAGGAAGGGTAAGGAAAAGACCAAATAAAATGCATAAGGAGGATCTAATTCACATGCTAACAAGAATAGGGACATGAGAAAAGTGAAATGCTTTGGATATCAAAAATATAGGCACTTTCCAAGTCAATGTTCAAACAAGAATAAGGGAAAGGGAAAGGAACATATTGGAGCATCTGCGTAGATTAAAGATTTGGCCACCAATAATGAGAAGGATTTCTCATTAGTGTCCTGCCTTTTTCACATCATTACACATGGGGTGTGGTTCATGGGTAGTGGAGCATCTCATCACATGAAAATATTTTCAAATATTTTCACCAATATGGTAAAGGCATTGTAGAGGGAGAGGGAACCATACATTTTTAGTTATATTCTAGGAGTTCAATGGAGGTGAATGAGGTGATTTATGTATTGACTATAGAGGACAAGGGTTTTGAGGTTAATTTTACAGGTGGATAAGTGCTTTTTAGGCCTATGATAGTGGCAACCTATCTGAGCTATGGAATAGGAGGATGAGTCACTTTCACTTTAGAACTTTACCATTGTTACTAGAGATGGTCATTGATATTATGGAGTTCAATATAGAGTAGGATGAAGTGTGAAAGGGATGTGTGCTTGGAAATTATGCCAAGGATACGTTTTCAAGAAACAAGAGTAGGTCCAAAGGTGTGTTGGGTTTGATACATTTATATATAGGTGGTACTTTGTTAGTGGAGTATGTTATAGATATACTTCCTGAAGCCCAAGGGTGAGGCCTTTAGTGAGTTTCAAGAACTTAATGAACTTATGTAAAACTAGATAGGGGTGAAGATCATGATCTGAAGGTCAAATAATGGGGTGAGTACACCTCCATAACACTTATCTCAATGGAGGTTAAGTGTGTGGATACAATTATTGTGAATTGTGAGGATATATGGCTTCACAAAATTCTCATAGGTTTATTTAATCTTAAGATGGGGCTCTCCATGATTCATTTTGATAATAAAGAGTATAGTGCTTCATGACAGGTCCAAACACATAGAGATCAAGTACCACTTCATTAGAGGTGGGGGTCTATAAGGGTGTTGTGAGGTTTCTATACATATCTACATATTAGCACATTCTAAACATTATCATGAAGCCCCTAGTGAACATGAAGTTTTTTTCTATAGGGATACATTGGGGATGGTGGAGAGTCCTTTCCTTGCTAGGAGGGAGTGTTTATTTTTGTAGTATCTGAAGGTGTGTAGAAATATGAGTAAGCCTCAGAGCCCTTGAGAGCCAAGAGGGCATATGAAAGGTGGTTGGAAAGAGAGAATCTTATGTAGGATAAGGTTGAGTAGGCTTGAGACCTGTGGTTGGGCTGAGAAGGATGAGAGAGATTGTGGAGGGCTAAGAGGTCTTATTCACACCAAGAGGGCCCATTGACAACAAAGAGGTCCGAGAAGACTTATTGACAACAAAGAGTGCTTAGAGGGCCAATTTTTAGAAAAGAGGGTCAACAAGGCTTATGGTGAGCAAGAGTACAATTATGTGTTAGGGAACAAGACATTGGGAGAGAGATTCTCAGGCAAGAAAGAGAAATACATGAGTAATGTTGCAAGTTTTCTATGAATGAGATACATAGTTGTGTAAGGTTTGAGGAAAGTGTATGAAGCAACAAATGAGATCTAGATTAGCATATTGAGGATGAAGCTAGGCCTTGATATGCTAGATGAGATGGAGGGTAATTATTTATTCCTAGTAAGGAAGCCTATGTAGGTTCTAAGAAGAATTTAATGAAGAATTGTTGATCGAGAAAAACTTATGTGTAATATATTACTATGCATGTTGTGTAATATATGTAATATAGAGTAGATGTGAAGATGTAATGTAAGTATGTAAACAATTTAAATGTTGGGTTGATTAAAAAATAGAAAAAAAATTAAAATTTAACAGTTAAAAGTGATATCGTGCAAACATTTAAATGTTGGTTCAATTAATAATAATAACAAAGTAATAAAAATAATAAAATTCAATTTGTTATATTTTGATTTTGTGAATAGGCTTTGTTATAATACCATCGGCCAATACCATGGCTTATCAATACTGCATGCCCCAAAACCATAACCTATTTCACTACTAAAATATTTTATAACAATATGACAATATTCTTAACCACGGATATTTACCCCGATTTTATGGTGGATATTATTAACTTGTACTTTAATTAGGTTTTGTTACAACACCATGGGCCAATACCATGACTTACCAATACCACATGCCCAGAAAACATAACTTATTTCACAATCAAAATATTTTAGAAAAATATGAAAATATTCCTAACCATGGATATTCACCCCCACTTTACCATGGATATTATTAACTTGTAAATAGACTTTGTTACAACACCATGGGCCAATACCATGGATTATCAATACCACATTGCCCAAAAAACATAACTTATTTCACAATCGAAATATTTTATAACAATATGACAAGATTCTTAATCATGTATATTCGCCCCACTTTGTCATTGATATTATGAACTTGGTAATATGCTTCGTTATAAGAGCATGGACTAATGCCATGGCTTATCAATACCACATGCAAAAAAATCATAGCTTATTTCATGATAAAATTATTTTTAATTGAAGCTAAAAGGAAGAATGTTATAATTACTTTTGAGATATATCTAAATCCTCTATCCTCTCTACTAATAAAAATATTCCCATAGAAATTAAATTAAGGTTTTAATAAAATTGAAAATCCGAACACTTTCATATTTAAAGATGTGAATTTATATAATATAAATAACATTATTAAGAACCAAGGATCCAAGTGGTGACAACAAGTGAAGGGGAGAGAGGGGGAGGCAAGAGGGAGGGGAACAGTGACAAATTTGTAAGAGAGAGAGAGAGAGAGAGAGAACAAAGGAAATATGAAGAGAGAGTGAGGGAGAGAGGAGAGGGAGATAGATATGGAGGGTAGAGAGAGAGAGAGGGAGACACAATGCCTCCATTGACATACATTTCCTTGATTTTTTTATGGTCCTTATCAAGCTAACCATTCTTTTTCTGGTATAGGGGTAGTCCTTTTCTTGGCTCAAAACCACATCATCTAGGTTAGATATGCTCATGACAGGGCCACCAAAAACAAGGTTGCATTCTTGGGACTATGGAAAATCCTTGAGGTAGCAAAGAAACAAAAAAAAATCACGTTTTTGGTGACTCTCTTGGTAATGAAATGGAAAAGAAACATATTCAAGTGCAAAATCTAAAAGTATCTCTCTTATTACAGATTATTGACTAATATTTACAAGATTTCTAGTGACTCTTCTATTCACACATTTTTCTCTAGTCTTTACAAGATTTCTAGCGACTCTTCTTTTCACACAGTTTTCGTGAAATGAGCAGGAATGCTTACAGTTTGTTTAAGAGGGCCATGAAGCTACAACCCAACACATTTAGTATATTTAGTATATGAAGGACCATAGATGGGGTGACCTAGACTATTGATATACATATATGAACATTGGTTTGCCTTTTTCCAAAATATTTGTACATAAAATGTCAATACAACAACATTTAGATAAATACCATTTTTTTCAAAATCCATAAAACTGAAAGGAGATGTCTAAAATAACAATATCAAATAACCAAATTGGTATCCAAGACTATGGTTTCATCACTACTTTAGTTTCCCAAGTGATAAAGCAACACATTTCTCCAACTATTTACAAAAATAAATATTATGAAATAAAAAACTTTAAATACAAAATGAAATAAGAGTAATAAAACATCAATTTACATTGCTTAGTATGTATGCTTCCATTGACATAACATTTCCTTGGTTTTTTTTATGGTCCTTGTCAAGCTAACCCTTCTTTTTGTGGTATAAGGGTAGTCTTTTTCTTGGCTCAAAACCTCTCTCAGTAATGAAATGGAAAAGAAACAGATTCAAGCGGAAAATCTAAAAATATCTCTCTTATTACAGATTATTGACTAATCTTTACAAGATTTGTAGTGACTCTTCTTTTCACACATTTTTCCTGAAATGAGCAGGGATGCTACAACCCAGCACATTTCAGGAATAGATGGGGTGACCTCTAAAGCTATTAATATACATATATGAACATTCTTCTGACTTTTTTCAAAATATTTGTACATAAAATGACAATACAACAAGGTTTAGATAAATGTCATTTTTCTTTTAAAAAGAAATAAAAATAAAAAAATAAATTGATCACTTTTTATACCCTCAGATGATACCGTCAGATGATAGGTAAAAAAAATGGTAAATCAAAATCCATAAAACTGAAAAGAGAGGTCTAAAATAACAATGCCAAATAACCAAATTAGTATTCCAACGTACATATTTATACCATATACAAAATTGGTAATCCAACGTACTTATTTAAACCATATACCAAATTAATAATAGCATATGAGTTCTTACGTACACACTCAACTAGATTAACTATAATTGGGCATTGAATGTGAAGAAACTAATCACCCGTCAAAACTATATGACTACAGCATATGACCATGCCAGAAACCATGGATTCGGCTCCATCCCATACTGTTTTCTGTTTTCGGAATTCTGCACGTCAACTGGTAAAGTTGTATTAACCGTTGAATCTTTGGCAATTTAGATAATTCATTTGCATCAGTCCACCCTGCAGAGAAGACGCAGTTCACTTCATGTCAACTTCAGTACTATTTTATTTACAATGTGCGACACAGCTAGCTCGCTAACACGTTACTGTAACATTATCTAACGTGCTTGTTTCTTCTCTTTGTTGTATTCTTTCGGACAGGGCGGCTACTCAAGGGGCGTTGGCGCCATTCTAACTGGTGCATTGCATTCTCTGACTCCACTTTGCTGCAAGAAGATTGAGAGTCCATGTTACTATACATAATTAATAAAAAGATTATGTATGATCTAAAGCTGCTCTGGGCATGATTTTTCCGTTAGAAAAAATACAAGACAACACTACTAAAAAAGCAAAAATATATATTGCAGAGCAAAGAAATTTAGAACAACCTGCATGTATCTAGGAGAGCTACAGGGTTTAGGAAGTAATCAACAGAAAAATCTTCAGAGGCCGGCAAGTCGATTTCAATATCATCAAGATTCTTACGACTCTTATTTTGGGTCGGCAAGTCCCAATAGTTGTTGTATGTTCATGCTGAACATAGACTGGTCTTTGTGCAGTTGACATAAACTTCTGATCTCGTTCAGTTCCTCGTCATCGTCCATTATCATAGCCCAGTCTGCTTCAGGAGCTGATGGACTATGCCCAGAATCGGCTCTTTCAGGATTGGAGCTGTCCGCTGCACTATGCCCCGAGGGTTCATAGCTTTCCTGCATGATTATGTAGGTTGATGCTAAGCGTGTTTCTCACATGGTTCAAGAATGAGAACGAGATAAATTCAGTTTAGTCAATGCGAAAATTTGAATCTGGTATTTAGGGGAAAAAGGAGGGATTTGGTAAACGTAAAATAAAATAAAAAATAAAGTTAAATTTAGTAAAATATTTGAATTTGAATTTGAATTAAATGTAGTGGGAATTATGGTAGTGAATGGGTAATTTGTTGGAGTAATTTTGCAAAGGTAATAATTTACTCTTGGAGCATTATTACAATCAGTTAAACATGTTTTTTGGAAATAGAGCTTTATCATAACGGTCTAAACATATTTACTGGAATTGGAGCCATGTGGCAATGGGCCAAATATGTTTATTGGAATTGGAGTAATTTTGCAAAGGTAATAATTTACTCTTGGAGTGTTAATAATTTACAGAGTCGTACCGAGGCGGAGGAATTGCTTGGATGGCCAAAAGTGGCTGGAATCCGGCCAAAAAAAATTCAAAAAATCTTGTAGAAACACGTCTAAAACACCTAAGATTTTGAAATTTAACAATTGTAACTTGGATTTACAAAAATCCTTGCCAGATTTTCTCTAAATATGACTGGAATTTCCATAACTTTCTGGGAAATTCATCCGGCTAATTAGACTAATGCATAATTTACTCTTGGAGGGTTATTACAATCGGCCAAACATGTTTTTTGGAATTGGAGCTTTATCACAACGGGCTAAACATGTTTATTGGAATTGGAGCCTTATAGCAATGGGTCAAACATGTTTATTGGAATTGGAGCCTTATCCCAACAGGCAAACATGTTTAATGGAATTGGAGCCTTATCGCAACGAGCCAAACATGTTTCTTGGAATTAAACCTGGGTGAATGGAAAAAAAACTAATAAGGGAAAAAACTCAATAAATATAATAGGAAATTTGAATTAATATAAAAGAAAAATCTGGATAAATGCCATCATCTCCTCTTCTAGCCTTATCACAATGGGCCAAACATCTCTCTTGGAATTGAATCTCGGTAGGTGAGAAAACAAACCCTAGTCACAATGAAACAAAGATGTCCATTGAAATTTGAAATTGACCCTCGGTGGATGGGAGAACAAACCATGGTCTTAATCAAAGGAGGCAAGCAAATTCTAAGACTTTTGAATTGAACCTTTCAATCCAATGAATTGATTGTGGGTTTGTGTCTAATGAATTGATTGCCCGAGAAAGGCCCACCTTCTGGTCCAATGATTTGTTTATGGGAGAATGGGCCCACCTAATGATTTGACTACTAAAGCCTTCTAATTTAAATTTACTAAATTATAAATAGATAAATATAAACAATAAAAATATAACAGTTAAATAATTTTTAAATTCAAATTCAAATTCATATCATTTTTATCTGCTATCTTTAAATACTTTAAATGTAAAAATAATAATATTAGCGATTGAACTTTGTTAATATTATTTTTATAAATTTCAGTCATTTCATATGAAGAAATATAAATCTATAATTTATTAAGGTAGTGGATAGAGATTATTATAAATAATATTCACATATGAATATAAGTATGTAGTAGACCACATTGTTTGTTTGTCGGATATGAGACTTACCTTATTAAGATGATTTGATTGTTAATGTTTATTGAGGTATATATATACTTACTCCTATAGATTTGAATCTATGACCACAAAGAAACAAATACATGCTCTTTACTATTAGGCCCACTTATAATTCTTTCTTAAAGCATGTTAAACATCTTCCTAATATATCTTTAAATAAAATATTCCCTATTACATCATTCCGATAAATATAGCGGTTATTTTTATTAAATTCCCATAGTACTTATAAATCCACACTACTTCATATATAAACTCCTATACCTTTAATATATTGATTTTAATTTTCATAATTTAAAAGTCCTTTTATAAATAAATATAATAAAATATTGGTTAACCATTTAAAAATCTCCTTTAATATAATCAATCAAAGTCAATATGCATATCATTTATAATTTATTATTATTCAAAATTAATTATAAGTTCATGATAAATAAAATTTTATCTTATTACAGATATTATTTTCATATTTAATCATATAATAATCATAAGAATATAAATAATACTAAATTTTATCATAAATTTCTATTTTACATTTCTAAATCCTAACCATTTAAGTGTATGTAACATCTCTTAGGTTACCTTATGATATTCCTCTATAAATGCTCTTTTTTTTTTTTGAAATATTAATTCCTCCTTGTGTGTTTTCTTTTAGTAAAGTTAGATCTGACATGTATCTCTAGTTTGTATCTCTAGTTTTAGTAAACTTAGATCTGACATGTATCTCTAGTCATGTCTCATACACTACATAAGGGTTTGATTTGAATATCCAAACCACATTATTCATATTGTCATTAAATTTGAGGTGAGAGAAGCTCAAATGCTTGACTCAAGATTACTCAATTCAACTATGATACCTATGTTTTATGATTTCATAACTTATCTTTCAAGACATTGAATTTTACTTGCTATGGTTAGACAAGATGATTACTATTCCAAAGAGGGAGCCTAGGGATGCTTCATTGTAGGCTAAGGAGAGGAGGTAATTTATCCTCTGGACAAACCCCTCTCTCACATTCCTTACACTCAACACGATAATGAACATAGCTACTCGACTTTTCTTGCTCATCTCCTTCCATGGTTATAATTCGTGTTGTAATATTTGGGAGAGGGTTAAGACCCTAGAAACCCCATTATCTGTAACATTATTTGAAAAAATTCCTCTCATGTTTTAATGGAAAGACATTGATATTTAATATCTCTCTGGGTATTTTATTTATTGGTTTTTTTCCTTTTGAAAATTCTTTGCTATGATAGGTTATGGGTAATAATCCATAACCCTATGGTTTAGCAATTTTTAATGTAAAATCTATGCACGGTGCTCTAAATATATGAAGTTTCTGATGTGGTGTGTATAACTCGATTGACATTAATACTCTTGAATTTGGGGTTTTCTCTTCATGAGTTTTGGTATTTTTCTATTGTGGATAATTTGTGGGTTGGTCTTTAGACAACCATGATCCTAATTTATTTTTCGTATCACATTGTTTCCATTCTCCATCATAGCTTGAGTCTTAGTCACACATTTTAGGTAATTTTACTTTTGTTTTGTTTTGAGAGTTTAGTTGCACTTTGTTTTCCCTCACTACCATTTCTCACTATTAGTCGACAGAACATGGCCCAGAGTAG
>APFE030299111.1:0-13932 GCA_000404065.3 Pinus taeda
CAAATGTGTTAAATGACTGTTTGTACCTGCTGATTTTTTATTTCTGCATTTTCCAGCATTTTGTAAAATTTCCAGAATGTGTTTTCAGCAAAAATTTATTTTTTCAGTTGTTGAATGTATGGATATGGGAAAGGGCATTTAACTATATGGGAGAAATAAGGTGAAATTGAAAACTGGGGTGGGAAATGAGAAATTTCTACATGGTATCAGAGCTTGAGTGCTAAAGTGCAGTTTGGGACAACAAGGAGGAAAATTACAGTCTACTGATTTTTCACTCAGAAAATTCCAACAAGCTGATTTTTCACAAAAAACGGTTTTATCTTTACTACAACGGTGCTATTTTTCAGTTTTAGAAGAGCAGGATGTCATTGGGATTGAGGGTGGAGGATAGGCTGGATGGGCATACAAATTACAACGTTTGGAAGGAGAGAATGCAGAGTATCTTTGAGGAGGCAGAAGTCTGGGATATCATGGTGCATACCACAAAGAACCCTGTTGTTGTGCCTACTGATGCTACTTAGTTGGCTGAGTATAATAAAAAGAACAACAAGGGTAAGAGGCTGATTCTAGACGGAGTCAAAGACCATTGCATTCCTCATGTGAGAGGAAAGAGCAATGCCCATGAGATGTGGACAGCATTGTCCAATCTCTACCAGAGTACCAATGAGAACCGGAAAATGTTCCTGAAGGAGAAGCTGAAGAACATTAAGATGGATAATGATTGTGCAGCTGGATATCTCACAAAGAATATGAGAGATGAGTTGGCAGCAATTGGAGAGGCCATTCCACCCACTGAGTTGGTGTGGATTGCAGTGAATGGCCTCCTCCGTTCATGGATGAACTTTGCTGATGGGGTTTGTGCACGTGAGACCCTTCCCACATGGGAGAGGTTTTGGGATGATTGCATTCACACAAAGATCAGGAAAGGTCAGCTTGAGGTAGCCAAGCCAGTTGAGCAGGATGAGGATGTAGCACTGTCAGCAGGAGGCAAGAAAGGCAAAGGGAAGAAGCAGGCTTCCACAAGCAATGGTGCGGGCAAAGGCAAAGGTAAAGGTAAACAGGGTAATACACAGAAGGACTATCCCAAGGTGAAGTGTTTGAATTGTCAAAAGATGGGACACTATGTAGTTGTGTGTCCGGAGAAGAAGAAGAAGAAGGGGAAGAACCAGAGCGTGGCAGCTTCAGCAGAGGTTGAGGACTTAGCAGCTCGTTTTGATCGGGAGTTTGGGTTCACTACGTATGAGTCCTCTAGTGAGGTATCACCTGCCACACAGGTTCAGAGGGAGTATGCTTTTCCCTCAATTAGCGGAGCATCTTCAGGTATCTGGTATGTGGACAGTGGGGCTTCACGTCACATGACAGGAATCCGTGAGTACTTCTCTGAGCTTTCAGAGAATGACACTAATATAAAGGTAGTAATCGGTGATGACAGAGTTGTTAGAGCAGTCGGGGTGGGGACATTAACATTTCAAAGGGAGTCCAAACCTTCCTTGAAGGTGACAGATGTTCTTTATGTGCTAGGGATGAGGAAGAACCTCATATCCGTCTCAGATTTGGAGGAAAAAGGATATGAGATACTGTTCAAGGGAGGACAGGTGTTGATGTATTCCAGGGGCACTCCAGCTGATTCAGCTAGAGTGATAGGTGTACGCCATGCAAAGGTGTACAAGTTTGCATTCCAGTCCCTTGTGGCATTGAGCAATAGTACCGACAGCAGAGCTAGCAGTTTTGAGCTATGTGAGATTTGGCACCGTAGGATGGGACATATGTATCATGGAGCCTTGAGGACCTTGCGGAAGATCACTACAGGTGTGTCAGATTTCAGTACTGATCACTTTGATACTTGCAGAGGATGTGCGATGGGCAAGTTTGCCAAATCCCCTTTTCCCAGCAGTGATAGCAGAGCAACTGGGATACTTGATTTGATTCATTTTGATGTGAGCGGTCGGATGTCTCATGTTTCCTCGAGTGGATATGAGTACTATGTTTTATTCATTGATGATCACTCCAGGAGGACCTGGATTTATTTCTTGAAGACCAAGAGTGAGGTCTTCAAGCGTTTTCAGGAGTTTAGAGCTCTTGTGGAGACACAGACAGGTCGGAAGATCAAGTGCCTGAGGTTGGACAATGGGGGAGAGTACCCTTGGAGAGTTTGTTGACAATTGTGCAGAGGTAGGCATTAGGAGGGAGTTCACTGTTCCTTACAACCCCTAGTAGAACAGGGTTGCGAAGAGGAAGAACAGATCCATCATAGGGGTTGCCAAAGCCATGTTACATGATCAGGGGTTGCCATGTCCTTGTGGGCAGAGGCCTGCAACACAGCTGTTTATTTGCAGAACAGGAGTCCACATCGTGCCTTGGGGCACTTGACTCCGAAGAAGGCTTTTCCTGGGAAGAAGCCTAATATTGGTCATCTTCGTATCTTTGGGTGCATTACATACTCCTACATACCCAAGGAGAAGAGGACCAAACTAGAGCCCACCGCAGAGAAGGGTATCTTTGTGGGCCACAGTGAGACCTCAAAGGCCTTTCGGATTTACATTCCTGCACAGAGGAAAGTTGTTGTCAAGCGGGATGTTAAGTTTGAGGAGGACAGGGCCTTCAGGAGGTCACGGGAGTTAGAGTATCTGGATCAGCCAGACCTTCAACAGCAGTTGAGTCAGTGGCAGGGATCCAGTGGGCAGGGATCAAGAGGATCCGGAGGTACATCTATGAGGATGTCAGGTCCGTCAGTGAGCAGTGGCTCGCCGAGCCAGAGGGGTGGTGCTCCGGGCAGCATGCAGAACAGTTCACTAGGGAGTCCATTGATGGACAGTTCACACGGTACCTCAGCTTCTACAGGTTCAGGTGCAGGCAGGAGGACAGCAGACAGGCAGTCAGGAGTTCAGGCTCCTGATGGTGATGAGGAGGAGGAGTTTCATTCTCCTATGGGAGAAGCATACTCAGGGAAGAGGAAGCCCAAGTGGCTTCAAGACACCTTGAGAGATGCCACATATGTTGCTGAGCCTAAGAGGCCGATCAGAGAGAGCAGACCACCTGAGAGGTTTTGTAGCTATATGGCAATGGCTACCAGCATCCTTGACTTTGAGCCTTCTAGCTATGAGGAGGCAACTAGCCAGCAAGTCTGGAGAGAGGCCATGCAAGAGGAGTATTCTTCTATCATGAAGAATGATGTTTGGGAGGTGGTGCCGAGGCCTGAAGGCAAATCCGTGGTTACTTCCAGATGGCTTTACAAGGTAAAGCATGCTGCAGATGGAAGCATTGAGAAATTCAAAGCGAGGTTTGTGGCTAGAGGGTTCTCCCAGGTAGAGGGAGTTGATTATGAGGAGACCTTCGCTCCCGTGGCTCAATATACTTCGATCCACTCCATGATATCGAAAGCAGCAGAGATGGCTTGGAAGATCCACTAGATGGATGTGAAGACTGCATTTCTCAATGGCTTCATACAGGAGGAGGTGTACATTGAGTAGCCACAGGGCTTTGAGGTGCATGGGAAGGAGTCCCATGTGTGTAGACTGAAGAAGGCCCTTTATGGCCTGAAGCAAGCTCCCAGAGTTTGGTACTCCAGGATAGATACATATTTGCAGGGGATGGGTTTCACAAAGAGTGAGGCAGATCCGAACCTTTACTTTATTGTGATAGGTGAGGAGCCTCTGATTCTGGTGCTGTATGTGGATGACTTGATCATTACAGGTGCAGAGAGACTCATAGAGCACTACAAGAGAGATCTTACGGCGGAGTTTCGGATGAAGGACATCGGCTTGATGTATTACTTTTTGGGTTTGGAGGTGTGGTTGGAGGAGGGGCATTTCTTCCTAGGGCAGGGGAAGTATATTGTGGACATCCTTGGCAGATTCCACATGGAGGATTGTAAACCCATGTCGACACCGATGATCACCAACTGGAAGAAGCTTCATGCTTCAGATTCCGAGTTGGTGGATCCCACATTGTACAGGCAGTTGATTGGTACCTTTATGTATTTGCTCAACACTAGACCAGATATTTGTTTTGCTGTCAACAAGATGAGTCAGTTTATGTGTGAGCCTAGGAAGGTTCACTGGGTGGCTGCAAAACACATTTTGCGGTACTTGCAGGGGACAGTGGATTATGGTCTGGACTACAGGCAGGCGGATGGAGTGAGATTGGCAGGTTATACTGATTCTGATTGGGCAGGTTGTGCTTCTAATAGGAAGAGCACTTCAGGGTGTTGTTTTGGGTTGGGTTCGGCAGTAGTGTCATGGTTCAACCGGATGCAGCAGTCAATAGCATTGAGTTCAGCGGAAGCAGAGTATATGGCAGCCAGCCTAGCTAGTTGTGAGGCCATCTAGCTTTGCAAGATGTTGTTTGGCTTATTCGATCAGCCGTTGAGACCTTCAGTGATTTACTGTGATAATCAGAGTTGCATTAAACTCACGAAGAATCCAGTATTTCATGACAGGTCAAAGCATATCGGGATCAAATATCATTTCATTAGAAACTATGTTCAGAAGGGAGCTGTGAAGCTTGAGTATATTTCCACTGATGAGCAGGTTGCAGATATTCTTACCAAAGCCTTACCACAGGGCAAGCATGTCTACTTCAGAGACAAGATGGGTGTGGTGAGGAACACCTTCTTCGGTAAGAGGGAGTGTTGAAATTTGGTACCGGAGAACAGCTGGTTCTTTAAAGCTTTGATCTTTGACCTAGGGAAAAGTGTCCAAAAGAATTTAATTTTTCTCCTAAAGTGACTTTAAGATTTTTATAAAATCAAATCTAATTTAAAAGTGACTTTAAGTGATAAAGTTACTAAAGTCTAATTTTAAAGTGACTTTAATAAAGCTAATGTAAAATTAGAAAGGAAAAGTGACTTTGGAAATAAATGACTACGTGGGTCTTTATTAAATTGGGGTGAATTAAAAAATAGAAAGTGAGATTTAAATGAGCATTAAATCTCAGCCCTAGATCTCAATCTATTTCAGCCATTGGATTTAGGGGTTACCCAAAAATCACTTAGGGTTAAATTAAAGGACATAAAGGTCATTCATTCTTTCATGAGTAAATTGAGAGAAGGAGAGCAACAGAGCAAGGGAGATTTCTGGGCAGGGAGGAGAAGGAGGCAGCGGCTTAGCACACATTCCAAGGCAGCATTTTAGCAAATCCGTACAGTTGAGTTAGCACACAGAAAAAGCCGTATTTGGGCACGATTTTCTAGAAATTCGTACAACAAGTGCACAGATTTTGAGGAGGCCGTACAGCAGATTTTGAGGAGGTCGTACAGCATTTTTCAAGGAGGTCGTACAGCAGTTTTTGTGGAGGTCGTACAACAAATTTGGAGGAGGCCATATAACAGTTTTCAAGGATGTCGTACAGCGGTTTTCAAGGATGCCGTACAACAGATTTGGAGGAGGCCATACAACAGTATTGTTGTTCTGTTTTGTTGTTTGCAAGTTTTCCAATTCGCTGTGAGGCATGGAAAACGAGATAAGTTGTAAAAGTTTGCTTGCTGATTTTTGCTGAATATTTCTCTTACTGTAAAAGCATTTTTCCAGAAATAAGGAGCTTTCGAACTGGTTTCCCCCAAGAGTTGTAAGGGGTTTTTCCAGGGTTACCTTGACCAAAAATAACTGTGTTCAAATGTGTTAAATGGTTGTTTGTACCTGCTGATTTTTATTTCTCCATTTTCCAGCATTCTGTAAAATTTCTAGATTGTGTTTTCAGCAAAATTTATTTTTTCCAGTGTTGAATGCATGGATATGGGAATGGGCATTTAACTATATGGGAGAAATAAGATGAAACTGAAAACCGGGGTGGGAAATGATAAATTTTTACATAACGATGTGCTTATATGATTATACCAATGGTGTAAATGGTCAACTTCCTAGTTGAAAGAAGTAGAAATGATTATTGAAAAGGAATTGGTATCTTAATGAAATCATAACACTAATAACCCTGATGAGATAACATAGATCCTAGATGGATGTTAAATAATCTTAGTTCATAGTTGAATGTCTGTAAAGTAAATGAATGCTTATAGGGTTTTATTCTATATTTGATAAGTGTTGAGATGTTTCTCATAATGACGACGTTTCATGATATGATGGTATGAGGGTGATCATATGCCCATGTGGGTCAAATTTGTATAGTTGTTACAATAGTGATGATGTATACTTATGATGATTATGATATGCATAGGTATTATGATGTTATATTGACATATTCATTTACTACGTGATGATAGGTATTTAATGTTAAATACTCATGATGGATATGATATGCATAGTGTGGCATAGGAATTATGATGTTGATGTTATAACTTATGAGGGTATTTCATAAGGTGAAACATGTGATAGTTGCATACAAATTTATGACATGCATGAGCATGCAGTTCGTTAGTATTCATAATGTTGCGATTAACAATGATGAATGTTCTCATGATGACATGCACGACTTGGCATGTGGATTATTTTCTATGATACCATGATGGTATGGCTAATGCATTGGTAATTTGGTTGCATGTTGAGGTGTGATGATTCACAGAACTCCACAAATGGGCCGAGAGGGCCGGTTTATTTGATGATCTCATGCGAGCACATACACACGAAAGAAAATAAGTAACACCATATGGGCTAGGGACAAACTTAATCAACACTACATATGCCAGTGGTTCCTTTGTCTTGTATAACTCTTGATGGATAACTCTTGAAGGGCTATGGGACTATCTTGAGGAGGCCAAGTGCCTGATGTTCTAGGCTAGGTGCCTAATATTGTATTGGGATGCCGAAGTCTGGTGGGGGTGTAAGGACATTGATGCCTGGGGTTGTGCGCCTTAGTGAGTTGTGGAGGGAGTGAGCCAACCTTGCGAGATGCCTGGTGACATTGAGCACTGTACCGGATGCCTACCTTGGGGCAGATGAGGTCTGAATCAGGCGCAAGCCTTGGGGCCAGCCTTGGACTAGGATACAGACTGAGGAGGCTTATGCCTGATTCCGAAAATTGAAGGCTTATGCCTAATTCCGAACGTGGGAAAAAGGACATAGATTCCTTAGGATTTCCCACGTGTTGTGAAACTTTCGATGCCTGCTGGTTATACTAGTTTAGCAGGGCTGCCGACACTGTTACATGACGTAATAAATAACAAAATAAATGTAATGTCCCTTAATAATAAATAATAAATATTAAACAATTAAGTAAAATAATAATTTATAAATTAATTACAGGGTTTTAAATAAATATAAATAAAACAAGAAAAATAGTAATAATAATAAAATTAATAAATTAATTACATGCTTTAAATAAATATAAATAAAAGAAATAAAACAAGAAAAATAGTAATAATAATAAATTAATAAATTAATTACATGCTTTAAATAAAATAAATAAAAGAAATAAAACAAGAAAAATAGTAAAAATCAGTAAAACTATCAAAAAGTAAAAACAAAAGAATAAAACAAGAAAGCAGTAAGTTGCATGTTGACACATGGAGTGTGTGCATGTGGTTCCCCTTCTAATGTTTGCTCTATTTAATAGATGGTGAGGAAGATGATAGGCATTCCATCATTCCAAGATCCTGTCATTCATTCTCTTGGGAGAATAGTGTTCTAAGATAGAGGAGTCACTGGCAGTAGTACATTGATTGAGGGCTCATGGATGGCCAGTTGTAGCAAGTCCTTGCGTAATTGAGCCTATAGTTGAGAGGAGAGTCGTCCCCAAAACCTTGTTGTCGTTAGCAGGCGTCAACCACAGGTAACACAAGTGCTACTCTGATTTGAATTTGATATTAATTAGAAAATTAATTATATGTTTATTTTGGGTTGTTACATTTAGATCTAGCTTCCTTTGTTGATGGTAATTGATGAGGATGTTTTGATGCTTCCTTGGATCATCTTCTTCAAGGATAAGGAGGGAATCCTTACTGCAATGATAGGGAGCTTGCCTTATAGCTTTTGAAGATGATAATGCCTTCTTGCCTTCAAGATACTTCGACTTCTTTGGTAGTGAATGAATGCAGATAAAAAATGCTTCCAGGATCTCCAAAATGATGTGATCTTAGTCCTAGAAATGCTTCTTTATACTTTGGGTTGCCTTGATTTGTAGATCTCTTCATCTTGATGAGGATCTTTGTAGTCTTTTGCTAAGGACTATAGCATCCAACACTCTTTCTGGTGTAGACTTCTAGTTGCCTTGATTTGAAGATCTATTTGCCTTGAGTAGAAATAAGGCTTTGGCCTTGATTATTTGATGATCCCAAGACTTCTTTTGAAGTAGACTTCCTTCATTGATCTAGGGTTTGATTCTACAATGTAGATCCTCCAACTTGCTTTGATATCCTTCAACTTCTGCTTTGATGCCTTTCTCGAGATTTGATCCTTGAGTGTCCCTTGATAAGATGTCCTTCCTTGACTTTGACACCCTAGCTCTAATACCTATTAGAATAATTCTAATTTAGTTTAATGCTCATTCTTCTCGCTGTTGCTATTTTCATTCTTTTAGCAGTTTCTTAGATGAAACTGATTCTTTACATAGAAACTTGATGTTTCTATCTTTGTAAATATCTCTGTATTATTATTGAGTATTGTTGCTCAATCATGTAATGAATTCATTCGGGAAATCCATATGCGTGTTTCGCACTATTTTATGGTATCAAAGCCAGAGAAAAAGAGATTTATTGAGAAGTTTATTCTCCCTGCATTTTAATCTTTTGAATTCTTCTGTCATTCCCTTCTAAGGTCGAGCCCTCTGTAAGCCAGATAGCCTTCACTGAGTCTTAGCTTCGGCTCTGCTCATTGTGATAAAAGCTTACAGTCGTCTATCTCGATACAGAAGTGGATCTGTCGAAAGAATTCTTCAGCTGGTCAAATTTTTTCCTCTCTCTCGTGGCTGCATTCTGTGTAGCGTCATTTTCGTTTTTCTATGGGATTTTTTACCCGCTGGCTGACCGTCGAAGCAGCAGAAACCTCCGTATTTTGGCGTATTTTTTTCCTCTCAGGATCGTCAAATCACCATTGTGAAATCTCCTTACAGGTATCGACAATTTTTTTTTACAGGCACGTGTATAAATTAACATGGCCTGTATCTTGGCGTGGCCCGAAAATATTACAGTCTCCACGATCACCGTTTTGTATAAAATCACGTGGTAATGGTGCCTCCACACAGCTGGTGTTAAAAAGCCGAACCGATGTAGCCATCCCGCAGCAGTTACGCGCAGTTTTTTTTTGCACCCCGCAGACAGTTTGACGGTTGTGGAAGCTTCGCACCCCGCAGACGGTTTGACAGTATCCCGCGGCAAATACAACAAATATTTGAAGCATTCCTCTTCCCACCCAATAATCCAGAATTCGCCAGAACTTCTGAATCCGCTCCCATTCAGTCTCTGCGACCACCACAAATAACGCAATAAGCACTGCATAACACCGGAGGATGCCATCAAAGATATCTTCACCATTTTTGAAGGATTGAATGGCTGAGAGCACGTTGACAACAACGCAGAGGAGCGCGCTGATGATGGTAACGACGCTGAAGCATCTGCAGACGACCAAGAAGGGATCCGTGCGGTTCGCATATTTTGTTCGCAGCTCTGCATCGATCTGAGCTTCCTGCACTGCAATCTGGTGTTCGTTTTGACTCATTGTGTACAGAAATCAGTCTTTTTCCATGAACTAGTGGTTTTTTTCTTAAGCTTCCCGAGTTCGATAGCGAAGGTTTATTACAGTCGCACGAGATTTTTTTTTTTTTCTTTGCGTCATCAAAATCAGCTCGCAGGGGTTTATCAGTCGCACGAAAATTTTTTGCGTCCTCAAACTTCATCCGACAGCAGGGGTTTATCAGTCGCACGAAATTTTCTTTTTTCTTGGCGTTTTCAAAACCCGATAGCAGGGGTTTATCAGTTGCACGAAAAGTTTTTTTTTGCGTCCTCAAAAATTAAATCCGATAGCAGGGGTTATCAGTCGCCCGCAAATTTTTTTTTGCGTCCTCACTTAAGTATATGACAGTCACACGCAAATTTTTTTTGCGTCCTCCAGAACTGGTCATTTAAGTGACAGGGGTTATCAGTCGCCCGCAAATTCTTTTTTGCGTCCTCATTTAAGTGTATCACAGTCACACGCAAAAAAAAATTTGCGTCCTCCAGAACTGGTCATTTAAGTGTATTACAGTCATACGCAATTTTTTTGCATGCTCAGAACTAGTCTTTTTGTTCAGTAATACGCATTTTTTGCGTGGTCAGAAACTGGTGTGGTCAGCGAATCATTGTGACTCTATTTCAGCAGAGTCTGATACTGATATTTGGATAAATTTTCTTCAGCATTCGGTAAAGAGCAAGTTCGGGCTACTTTATACCAGCATCTATCAGATTCCATTTAGACAGATGGCTTCTCTAACCAATTTAATGCTGGAAGGGAGTCAACGCTTCAATGGCACAAACTACAACATCTGGAAACAGAGAATGTTAACCATTTTTGAATATAGGCGTCTTGACCAGCTCGTTCTCAAAAAGGAACTCCGTCCTGGTACAGCTGGCACCGATCAAGACAAGTTTGATGATCGAAATCGAGAGGCAGTTATGCTTCTCAAGCTATCTGTCGCTGATGATCAGTTACCACAGATTCCTTCAGGCAAGACAGCTGCTGAGATCTGGCAACAGTTGAAAGACCTTCACGAGACATCAGACAAAAGCAGAGCCTTCTTTCTCAAAAATCAGTTGTTCTCCATCATGATGGACGAACATATGTCTTTACAGGAACATCTTACCAAGATTAAAGACATTCGAGATCAGCTCGAAGCCATTGGTCGCACCATGGAGGAAGAAGATCTGGTAGTCATCACTCTGAAAAGTCTACCACAATCTTATGAGCACTTCATAGAAACTCTAAACATTACTGCCACTAATGTTGATCTAAAGTTTCCAGAGTTATGCACCAAACTTATGCAGCAGGATCGATGGAAACAACAGTTTGGTAGTGGTGCAGCATCAGCTTCTTCAGAAAATGCCTTTGCTGCCAAATATCAGTCACCTCAGTCCTTTCAGCAGAAAGGTCCTTCTCCGTCTTTTGATCCAGCTAGGAAGAAAACTGTGCAGTGTAACTACTGTCACAAATTTGGTCACATGAAGAAAGATTGCCGACAGAGAATTGCTTCTGAACAGAAGAAACAGGGAGGACTTCATCAGACAGCAAATGTTGCAGAACATTCCGAGCAGACAGATTCTGCGTTTTATGCTTTTATGGCTAAAAGGTCTTCCGAGCATATTCCCTCATCTGCCTGGTACATTGACGCTGGTGCATCACGCCATTTCTCTCACAGGCTTGACTGGTTTATTGACTTCTCACCTTTTAGTGATTCCGTGGTCTTTGGAGGAGGTGAAAAATACACAATAGATGGTAGAGGTACAGTTCAAATACAGTCTGGTGGACGCACACTTATCTTCCTGAATGTATACTATGTTCCTGGGATGGAAATTAATCTGCTCTCCGTTAGTCAGATTATGAGGAACTCTCCTCAGCTCGATATAGTATTCAGTGTGCACAAATGCTCTATTATTGACAGGGAGACTAACCTTACAGTTGCTGTTGGCCTAGAAGATCATGGTCTATACAGGCTTCTTGACACTGGAAATTTTCCAGAAGTGGCTCTAGTAGCTCGTGCGTCTCCCATCAGCACTTTATGGCATCAGCGATATGGGCACCTCAACATGCAGTATCTCTCTCAGCTCTCTCGAGAAGGACTTGTGTCGGGATTACCTGATATTCAGACTCAGCAGTTGGGAGTATGCGGCGCGTGTCAAGCTGGAAAACAACACCGGTCTTCATTCACGAATGGAGAATCCTGGCGCGCATCTAAGGTACTCCAGCTAATTCATGTTGATATTTGTGGTCCCATGAAAGCATCTTCTATAACTGCTTGCAAATATTTTTTGCTTATTGTAGATGATTTCAGTAGAAAGATGTGGGTTTATTTTCTAAAAAATAAATCTGATGCATTTAGTATATTTCAGAAGTTTAAAACTTTAGTTGAAAAAGAGTCTAGCTGTGATATCCTGACTCTTAGGATAGATAACGGGGGGGAATTTTGTTCTTCTGTTTTTTCCACCTTCTGTGCTACTCATGGCATAAAACGCCAGTTCACTACCCCCTACACCCCTCAGCAGAACAGTGTTGTTGAACGCCGCAACCGCACGGTTGTTGAAATGGCTCGCTCCATGTTACAGCACAAGAATGTTCCCAACAAATTCTAGGCTGAAGTAGTCTTTACTGCGGTCTATCTTCTTAACAGATCTCCTACTCAGGCTGTTAAAGGGAAAACTCCCGAAGAGGTGTGGTCTGGTCGTAAGCCTAAGATCAGTCACCTCAAAGTATTTGGCTCAATTGCATACGTTTGGATTCCAGCTGCTAAACGCTCTAAGTTGGATTCCAAAAGCCAGAAACTCATGATGACAGGGTACAGTGATCACCACAAGGCCTATAGACTAATTGATATTGCCACTGGTCGTCTTAGCTTCAGTTGGGATGTGGTATTTGATGAAGACAGAGGATTCTTTCAGTCTTCTTTTGAGCAGTATTCTACAGATCAGCCTCACAGTATTCTTCTTCCGATCGGTCCACCTGATGGGAGGGATGATGCAGTATCAATGTTTGATAATACACTGCCCGAGCTTCCTCCGGATAATAACTCTTACCTTGCTGCTCCTATTGCTCTTGACCCCTCTTCTACTCCCAATGTTAGTTCCTCTACTCTTCGACCAAAATGGTGGGCTAAAACCATTGGTGATCTTCGGGATGATGAACTTCTTGAAGGACGCACCTCTAGACATAAGAGCACACAGCAGTCTACAGTAAACTTTGCGCTTATGGCTAATATACACAGTACCTTTGAGCCTCAAACTTACTTAGAGGCTAAGGGTACACCTGAATGGGAACAAGCTATGGACGCTGAATTTCAAAGTCTTCAGAAAAATCACACATGGACCCTGTCTGATCTTCCTGAAGGAAAAAAAGCCCATTAGCTGCAAATGGATATATAAAGTGAAGTACAAAGCCAATGGAACTCTAGACAAGTACAAAGCTCGTCTTGTGGCTCGAGGATTCTCACAGAAGGAAGGCATTGACTATGAGGAGACTTTTGCTCCTACAGCCAAAATGCGTACCATCTGTCTTGTCCTTGCCCTAGCAGCTCAGTTTAAATGGAAAGTTCATCAGATGGATGTAAAAAGTGCTTTCCTAAATGGTGACTTACAGGAAGAAGTCTACATGACACAACCTCCAGAATTTAAGATTGCTGGTCAAGAACAGAAAGTGTGTAGATTAGCTAAAGCTCTCTATGGATTGAAACAAGCTCCTTGGGCTTGGTACATGAAAATTGATTAGTACCTGACAAATCATGGTTTTCAGCAGAGCCCATCTGATGCAAATCTGTATATCAAGCATACTGGTGATGATATCTTGTTTGTAGTTGTCTATGTAGATGACCTTATCATTACTGGCAGCTCTGCACATTTGATCCATGGGATCAAACAAGACTTCTGCAGAACCTTTGATATGACAGACTTGGGACTTCTTCACTACTATCTGGGGATTGAAGTTTGGCAGACTGAAAATCACATCTTTCTCTCTCAGTCCAAGTATGCCAAAAATCTTGTGGACAGGTTCAGAATGCAGGATTGCAAACTAGCCATGACTCCTATGGAACTAGGGCTCAAACTTTCAGCTCAGTCATCCTCTCTTCCTGTGGATGAAACTTTATTCAGGTAATTAGTGGGCAGTCTCATCTACCTTACTGCCACCAGACACATCAGTTTTTCAGTGAGCTACATTTCCCGCTTCATGTCCGCTCTTAAAGCTGATCATTGGATAGCAGCAAAGCGTGTGCTAAGATATGTGCGTGGCACTTCTGATTATGGACTTCTATACACTCGCAGTTCCGAGCCTATACTTAGTGGTTACACAGATTCTGACTGGGCCG
>APFE030299123.1:0-21661 GCA_000404065.3 Pinus taeda
GCATGCACCCCATGGTATAATCTTACTAAAGTAAACTCTCACCTCCATTACAATAGGTGCATTGATTCAGCTCCTTCATCCAACTCATCTACTAGCATGTGTATGGTCTTCCTGGGTGTGGTTGAGCCGACAACACACTGATGCATAGTGTTCGTGTTGATCTTCAAGTGTGTGTTAGTGGTCATGTGCATCAACTTGACGAAGTACATGTTTAGTTCCAGTTGGAATTGCATCTTGTCTTCACCTTGGTGACTGTGCTGAATGGGTTGGACCGCATGCGTGCGTGTGCATAATGACATGAATCCCTTGCATGTGATCAACAACACTGCTCACCATTTCTGATCCATGCTAGTTTCTAGGATAGATCTATAACTTATACGGGTGCAGTTTCATCCATGAGTGCATGTTGTGCCCACTGCTATTCCTGTTCTTGTTGCAACTCATTCATCTATCTATGTAGCTTCATGTTCTTCCTTGAATTTCTGCTTTAGGAAATGCAACTCCTTATTTGTTCCATTCTCTGTCTTAGCATGATCTTCATGTCGCTTTTTCACCTCATATCCTGAGTCTCCAAAGTTGCTTTCATCATCTATGGATCTCCTTGAGCTCACAAATTTGTTCTGCCTCTTTGTTGTCAATAACCTTCCTCTTGCATTCATTGCATTTGTTGCGTTCGGTATGCTGTTGTCAGTTGTTGTTCATGATGCTTCTCACTGTGATGTTGCTGTGGTCATGTTTTGATGTCCTTGTCTATGAACAACTTGATATATTCGTGAGTAGGCAAGCTCATAAACGTTTGATCGACTGCATCTCCAGGTGTGCTTTGAATGGTGTTTTCGACTTTGTTCTCTTGGAAACCATTGTATCTCCACTACTGAGAAATAGATGAACACTTGCAATAAATGAAGACATGGAAACACTCATTTCAAGCAATCTATCAGTTGAAAACCAAAATGAACTTGAGAACTGACATGAAACATACCTATGTGACTAATCATGAAGGTTGCACAATTTCAGCTAGGAGGTTAGGAGACTGACTGCCAAGACTGTGCAAGGCACAGTTTAGGCTGCTGGGAGACCGACTGACTACTGGAACTACACAATGCATAGTACAATCTGGTTGATGACTATTGGAATTTTTGTAATGCACAATCTCAGATGGTAATGGTTGCAGGCTTAGTGACTGCATTCCGCAATTTTCTGGGCCAACAACCGTTGTCCCTTAGAAATGCGCAAAAGAGTCCTAGAGGGTAGTGGCAGGGCAAAAATAAGCATTTTGGAGAGGGAGACAGAGCCTTCCTTCCCCAGATTTTTCAATGCTGTGTTGGTGAGGGCAAAGTCCGGGTCGAGGTTGCCCAAACTCACCAATAAGAAACTGAATGTGAATGTGAGTGTGAATGTGTGGCAATACTGAGTGTAAGCATAAGCAAATGATCATGCATGAAAATGGTGAATGATAGATTCAGAAAATTAAATAGCATGCTTGTGGGTGAGGCGAGTCATTGAATTAATCACCGTTCATGAAAAAAAGTTTCATGCTTGCGAAAACAGTGAGATGTCAATGAAAACTAAAACAGTGCTAGGACAAACTAGTATACATGTAAAAGACAACAAGCATTCAAAGAAATCAAGAAAACAGTACTCACATAAGCGAAAACACAAAAATTGATAAAAATACAACACAAGGCATGGAAAGCGGGCTTACCCAAAAATAGTTGAGTTGAATGTGCCGACAACTCCCAGATGTGATGTGGGATGTCAAGGCTGCAAGGTTGATGTGAGGAATGAGCTCTGCAACATCTGGTTGATGAGTTTTGATAACATGGAGGTTGTGATGCACATGCCACAAATCTAGGGGAAGCGACACTTGGTGGGAGGTTTCTGAAATGATCCTTGCATGCAACCTCCAATTCCCAAAAATAGATCCCTGAGTCAAGGGATGCCTTTGCATGTTGCCTTGGGATAAGAACCTCATGCATGCAAGGTAGTCTTGCTCAATCCCAGAGGGAACTGGTCAACTCAACTGCACATGTAAGAGGATTCTCAACTACTGGGAGGTGTTAGTGTCAGTCTTGTTAGCTTGTCACCTGGATCAAATATGCTTTTACTATGTTTTTTTTCCAGACTTTCAAGATCAAATTTTTTTGTTATTAGGTTTACACAACAAAATTTGGTCATTGTTTGGTCTATCTAAAAATGAAGTCATTCTTTGGAAATTTAATCATGTTGGTCACCTATCACACTTTATGGAGGTGTCACAACAAAAATGGGTCAGTCATCACCATCATTCCATTTGGTCTTAGGTCATCCATTAGGTTGCTAGGGTTTCCAAGGTCCATCATTTTCATGAATAAAACTAGGAGTGAGTAAAACATGACAAATAACTTTTGGGAGTTGATTTTGTCTTTTAACACACTCCTCATACTCTCATGTTCCAAAAGTCCCATAAAAAGAAGCTCCAGCACTCAGGAAAGTAAAGGAGATCTCAGGTTTGCAATGGTAAAGGTAACTCTATTTTCATAAATTGAAAATCAGTTTCTAAAGGAGGATGGGTCCCATTTATTTTTGAAAGGGTGAAGAAAATTTCCCTATATAAACTCAAAAGCCCCTAAACTCCTTCATTCACATCCTATTCACCTCTTTGTTATCAATCTATCCCGTCCAAGAAAGAAAAAAATTCGTCTTCCTAGGTGAAATTGGCAAAAAAATTTAGGCACTGCACTTCGAAGCACTACACTACACTTAGGAGGCCAACAGTGTGCTCAAAAGAAGTACATTGCACTTTGGTGCTACACTTAGGAACATTGCACTGCACGCAAGATAGAGTGCCCCGAAATCCTTCAAAACTCTCCCAAACTTCATTTTTTCACTTGCAAGCTTGATTTTACTGACTTCTAAGCTAAGGAACAAGTAAGTACATCATAATCATCCTTGTTTTTCGTTTCCAATTTCATCTCATGTCAATGATTCTTCAGGTTAGGGTTTGTAGCGAAATTTGCATGGGAAATGATAGGGTGAAAATGGCCATCATTATTTTTTATTTCTAAAACATGTAAAATGATATCCTACACTTGCATAAATGTTTAATGAGCCATTTTAACCATTTAACCCACCTCAAAACAAAGTTTTAACACTCAAAAGGAAAAATCGTAGCTCATTCCTAGTGGTTTTTAAGCAAGTTTCATTATAAACACCATCGTTTATGCCTGCAAGAAAATCATTCTCCCATTGTCTCTCTAATCATTTTCATTAGCTTCCAAAGTCTTTTCACCTTTCAACTAGTTGTGGCCCTAGCGCTTCTATTTGCGATCCCTTTAGTTTTATCCTGAAAAAAAGATCCCTACACCACTTTGTCAAAAAATCACCTTCATATCACTTCATTTACATTCACAGCTCACATTTTGTTTTTCGCTGCCTGCTGCGATGACTTTGTGTCATCATGGAGGCAAAATATTTGCTAGAAGGAAAAAGGAAACATAAAGGAGGGAATATCCTAAGATATGAACCATCAGAGTGCAATACAATCAATTCCTATCCTTTCATCAAACAATGCTTTGAGGATGTCCATTGCCTGGAATTTTGCAAAAGGGTGAGCGAGGTGGGATTTCACGAGAAACTAATAGATTGGGTGGAAACTCAACTAAAAGGAGAAACTATTTCCATTGCTAGTGTTGAGTTCAGCTTTTTAGTGGCCTCCATCTCAGTTGCAACTGGGTTACCATACAATGGAAAATATTGGTTCAAACGAATGAGCCTAGGTCTTGAATACTACAAGCCTTTCTTGAAGACGCCATATAGAGAAACACATAGTCACCTCATGCCTTTCAAATATTTATTGGAGAAATATGCCCCTTTGATGAAAAAATTCATGAGATTCTTCACTTGTGAAGGTAGATTCTCCAAGTTGTATGCCTATCATATTCACCACCTGATGAATTTCACCTCTCAAAAGCCACTCAACATGTGTAATTATCTATCCAGGAGAATTGCCAAAATGTCTGAAAAAATACAATTAAAGGACAAAGAACACTCCCCAAGCTTGTTCCATCACAGTCTCATCAAAACAATTGTCCTTCACCCACTAGCAAAGAAAGTTATGGCTTGAGAAGCCTTTCCGGAAGAAGACTTGAAATGGCATGAGAAAAATACAGCATCTTAGTCTCCTAATGCACCAAAACAACAAACAGGGGTGGGGTCATCTAGCAAAACAATAGAGAAGACTCAATTACCAAAACCTGAGGTGACTAAAGTGTATAAGAAATGGCAAAGGCTTGTGTTTTCTTCTCACAGAGAGAAAGGGGCCAAGCCTTCTTCATCAACAAAGAAGGAACCGACATCAAAAGAGAAAGACACAGTTGAGCATGAGTTTGAACTAATTGATCCATAGACTGAGGATCAGACCTCAAACATGTGACAGACAATCAGGGATAAGGACTACCAAATCAAGGAGCTAGCAATCAATTTTGAAAGGGAAAAATGTGTTATATCATTCCTTGAACAGGAAAACAGACAACTCAAAGCAAAGGAGTTGATCCTAGAAAAGGAAAAATCCAAGTTATTGCAGCAAGTTGGCAAAAATAAGGATATCATGGAATAAAGAGAGCCTGAGGCATTAAAGGGGAGAGGAAAAAGGAAAATACCAAGAATAAGAGGCCTCAAGAAAGCTTTGCAAGAGGAGCAGAAATAAATTCTACTGAATGAGGACCTTGACCTAGAAGATAGGATTTCCCTAGAGGTTCATCAAGATGAGGAATATTGGCTCAATAGGGTGAATGAACACTTGGAGAAGCTCCTTGAGAAGGAAAACAGGGATAATCAATTGCTTAGACACATGGCACATCACTAGCAAGCTCAAAACATGATCGCCAATGTCAAAGTAAAACAACTTGAAAATAAGCTCAAGGAGGCCAAAAAAGAACCAAAGGATGAGGGGAACTTAAAGATGCTTTCTAAAGCATTAGTGAAGCTATAAAAATTATGTTTCTAGACCTTCCCTCCAATTTTGAGAAAATTCTAATCATTTTGAGTTTTTTTAGAAATTTTGGTCCAAGTTTAGAAATTCAGTTGCTCCAGAAGCGTAGCGCCTTGGTGCTGCGATTTTTCCTTAGGCCTCCTTTTGAGGGAAGGTCAACATTTTTGGAAATTTCTTGCCATCCTCTAAAAACCCATTTGCTCAGATTTTGAAGAGGTGGCTTAGTTTTGGAGAAAAAGGCAAAATGGTGGCAAAAAACCAGCATTTTGCACCCTTTTTTGGCAAGCGCTGCGGTTCTAGAGTGACCTTGGGAGAATAGATTTTTGAAGGCCTCCCCTTGCTCCCAATTCATAAATGCAAACTGTTCTGGAAACTAGACTTGAAGGGCCAGTTGACCGTTCTCTCATTTTTGCATTTTTACCCCTAGAAGGCACCTAAAAATCAGCTCAAAGTCGGCGCTACACTTCTGCACTTTTCTATGTTTCAAATTGTAAATTACACTGTGTAAATTTTTAGTTTCTAGTTTGACTTAGTCAAATTCAAGATTATCTATGTAATGGAACTAGTTTCGAGGCTAGGTGATGTAGGAATGAATAAATGTACATAATAGGTTGTTTTTGATGTTTATTAGGCCTCATAAAAGAAGCAAACTCTCCATGAAGTGTTTGAGTTTCACCTTCTCACTCTCACCTATTGGTTGAGAGAACCTTGAAGTTAGTTCCTTCACCAAGGAATTCAACTCTTTAAGGTGGGAATGTGGTCTAGGAGAGTCTATATGTATCATTTTATCCTCAGGAGAATATGGTTGACCTTTTTGCGAAGGAAGCTTGCATGTAATCATCTTTTCAGCTAATACAGAGACAAGTTGCAACTATTTTCAAGGAACTCTAGCCCAATGAGTTCATGGTGCTTGTACTTCATTCTTTTTTTTTCTAATGGTCTAAAAATATTTATCTACATTATATCTCTTCTTTCTACGAATTCCTTACAATAAAATACACAGAATTCTTGTTTTTCAAGCTCTGTTATCTGGTTTTCATAGTTATGTGTATGTCTTCCTAAGCTAACGAAATCATGTTTATTTATGCTCATTAGTTTCTTCCACACTATATCCTCTTTAATACACTGACAATATTAAAAATACACCATGGCTTCTGATACCTAGCTCCTTCTCATATTTTCTCCTGCACTCCTACAACCTAGACCTATTTGTGGCTCCAAACCCTAAGATCAACAAATCCTAAAAACCACATTTTCACAAACAAACAAATGAATACACATATCTAGACTAAAATTCATTTACTTTAAATTCATATCATTGATAAGAGACTTAGAGATATCCCTCTCATGCTCACTAGGGCTAGCTACTGAGCTAAAGTAGTTTGAGGTTACCCTTCTCGATTTCCTTTTCATCCTAGGAGATTGTAAGGACTAACAGGAGGAAATGCTCATTTTTGGCTGGGAGTTGGGCTAGATGCCAAGAAATTTGTGCAATTTTTGGGTAGAGCAGCTATCTGCTACCCAGATTTTCACAAATTCTGGGCTAAGAATCTCTGCTAGGGAAAATTGTGCAATTTTCACTGTGAGTATTGACTACTAGAATTGTGCAATTTTGGAGCCCAGGAGGCTGTGAGTCAGGATTGCACAATCTCTAGAGGGAAGGCTAGTTTCCCTATATAATTGCACAATTTCTTGGGGGAGTTGCTCAGCCTGCAACTGGACCAAGTCCGGGTGATCATCCTGTGAGGGGAATGCATCGAGCTATGATCGACAGGCTTCCTTTGTGCAAGAAAAACACTGAAGCTTGTGAAATTGATGAAGCAAGACAAGTTGTTGGGAAAATTTGGTAAGGAGGCTCCGAAATGAAGCTAAGGAAACATTTTGGAGGGTGGCTGTATCCACTACAACACTTGGCGACACATTGGTAAAACTCTAGCTCTTTGAATGGACCGTGTTTGTGAAAAGTAGGTCTAACACCTCCGGAAGTATTATTTAGTTCTCATCTCATCTTGGTTTCACACTAGCTTGATTGTAAGATGTAGCATCTGCCAAAATCTTATTCTATAGGTAAACATTCCAAGCCAAGGCAACACAGTTGTTTCAATTGGGTTTGAAGGGTATATTGGTGCACAAGCAGTATAGTCATCAGAGTCTTAGTTTCATCTCTAGTGTTGCTCCACTAGCAGCAGGCCTAGACAGTACCCCGGTGAAGTCACATAGGAAAACAAGCATGGCTTGGCTGCTAGCAAGCTTGGTCAGTACCCCAGCAGAGTTACTTTCATCACCTCTCTGTGCAGGAAGCCTTTCTCTTCTTTCACCTTATTCATTTTTATTTTTTCAAACTTTTTTCACTTTTTCATTTTTTCATTTTTCATCTTCGTCATTGTGCATAAAACTTATTCATTCCATAGGCGGAAGAGGGATCCCGACTTATTGAGAGAAGAAGAGGTTGTTCCTGTAGAGAAGTAGTTTATTATACCTCTGATGTGCTTGTTAAGGTTTTCCCCCTCACCTTACTCTACTTGACTAAGCTGACAAGGGTTAACCCGAAAACAATTGACTAGAGAAGGTGACACTAGTTAGCGCGCAAGCATTGTGTTTTCACCAAAGTTCACTTTGAATAGTATGTATTTTCCTTTGATGTATCACAGACTAAAAGTAAAATGTTCTTCATACAGTGGCAAAATGACATATAACCAAGTAATGATAGTTGTACAAGCCCTCTTGTACTTCACCCATCTCGTTTCAAGAGTCATACATGGTTTCATGTGAAACTAACCTACGAACGAAACAAGAAAACTAGAAAATAGCAAAGCAAAGCAAGAGAAGAAGAAAAAGCGAAAGAAAAGAAAGTAAGAAAACAAGCAATTAGTCAAACGAACAAACAAAGTGAGTAAGCAAACAAGAATGCAAGAAAATTGATTGAAAGAAAACACTACTCCTACTCCTACACTAACGATGCATGGGCTTGATCACATGAAGTGATATTTCCAATGCAGCCACCAGTGCATTGGTTGACCCGTGTTGCTAAAGGCTTGGTCCGAGAACAACCTAGTTGTGTGAACCAGCATGTAAGAAATATATAACAATGAAGACACCCACACTTCGTGTTCCAAAGTGCCCACATGACATAAGGGAGTGCAAGTACATAATAAGTAGTCCGTGGACTTATCATGGTGTTGTGTGACACTGGGTGCAAATTTGGAGCATAATCACACTCTTGACTATGACATGCAAGCAAACGAAAGAAAAAAGATAACTTGCGTTGCAAATGAGTGCTTGCAATGTAAGATTCCTCCAATGCATGAGTGATTGGATCATGCAATTCAAGTGCAAGAAGGATATCTTTGTGTGATATGGATCTTGGCATACAAATGAGCGATGAGGAGCCTTGGGTGATCGAACAATTTCATGATCGGAAGTGATACTAACCCCAAGAGAGCGAGGACTTGACAAAACCATCATCTTGGGCTAAAGTGCCTTGATAGTATTGGGTGTTTCAACTTCATTATCAGATAGATTATCATAAATCGGTGGCTTCAAAAGATCGACTGCAATAGAGTCATGATCATGATCAAATATGGAAACAAATGGATCACGACTGCTACGATCAGAAAAGTCAATGATTTCATATACATCTTCATGATTAGATGAATCAAATATAGGGGTATATGAAAAGAGAAAAAACTCATCCTCTATGTTTCTAGAAAATATAGATGAAGGATCAAGTAGATTTCAATGAATAAATTATCCTCTTCGTTGTTGAATGATGGGCCAACATCCAGTGAGTGCTCTGAATGATCAACAATGGGTGCATCCATGGATGAAGACATACATGCGAAATCATGGATGGTAGGTTCACCAAAGATGTTAGGAAAGAACAGAGGAGGTTCGGATGGAAGAGAGTCATCCTTCGTTGAGTTTTGATGCTCAAGATCCCACTCATACTCTTCATGAATTAAAACGCATGTTGGTTGTGCAACACCAACTCCGTCAATGGCTTGTACCTCGTTCACAACAAGTGAAGAGTCTAGAATGGATGAACACAAGACATTATCATCTGGAGAGACACCCGAATGCGAAGATGGAGGTCCTAAAATAGAATTCATATGAGAACTCGAAGGAATCACAACCAACATTGCACAAAAATTAAGTGAAGTGATGCTGGGAGGATGTGAAAGTTGAACAAGTGTGTGAGGGTGATCCTCAAAATCACTCAGCAATGGCGGAGCTATTGAATGAGCGGAAGGCAGGTAGTCCATTGAGACATTGACCACATCCACATGAGATTACACAGATCCATCAGTAAAGAATGTTGAGTGAGGCTTGACCTCAAGATTATTCTTGGGATGGGCATATTTCTTAAGGAAATACTCGAACCGGTACCATAGATAGGCAAATTTCATCTGGCTCCTCAAAGCTTGAAACTGCAAGTCGTGAAAGTGCTGCCAAAAATCCATAACTGATTCATGTAGGGCCTTCCTTTGTATAACAGTTTTTGGTCAATATAGTTTGGATAAAATTGATAGAAAGTGTCTTCAATGAGATCACAGAAGTGCTTAAGTGAGTGCACGTTGTTAGCTGGTAGGTTGAGCAGCCATCGACGTGGAGATCCATGAAGTGTGTGTGCAAGAAAAAAGCTAGCATGTTCGTCAGAACACCCGTATTCCTCATCAATCATGGAAATAAAGGCATCTACGTACTCAGGTCAAGCCACTTCACCTTAACCATCATACGTGTAAGTGGAAAAGAGATCGAAAAACTCCCTAGTGATGGAGACATATTCACGATTCGAGAAACATCATGGAGGGAGAAGAGTGCAATAATCCATGAAAGGTATGCAAAGGTTCAAAACTGGATGAGAGGACACATCTTGTCATCAGGCCCTCCTTATAGCCCCATAAATGTTGACGGTTCTGGACACGCAAACATATTAGGGGATCTCCCATGTAAGAAGTCCCAATTAGACCTTAGACCATTTGGTGTAGGAGTCCCAACAGTGGTTCCTATGGTAATGCCTTGATCCTGACTTCGAACAGAGGCAAGCAAGATAAATATTTTAGTAGCAAGGGTGTGACCGCTGTAGTGAGTCAAGGAAGGTGTATGAGAGGTTATAACATTGGTGGGTTGAGATGAGTGCGCCCCTTGGAAACCTATAGTAGAACTCGGATGGGAAGGGAGCACACAAGCGAAGATGCATCACAAGCTAGAAATAATGTTAGGTGGAAATCCAAAGTGATGGTTAAACTAATCAACACATTTTAGAAAGATTCATACATGCTCATACATAATAGTCCATACATGCGTGTATAAGAAAGAAAATACATATGTCATTTAGAGTAAACAAGACAGTTGGAATACAATACAACATATGCATGAAACATGTTGGATCTTATTATATAAAGAAGTGTAAGTTCCATTCATACAATTCATCCATGTACACCTGCTAGCCCCAACAGTGGAACATTACAACCAAATCCACCTACTCCTCCAAAGAGATGTACTAGCTCTGTGCAGTGGAGAAGCCAAGGCTCGTTACAATAATGTCCAAGCTCTCTCCAAGATAGTCCTAATGAAAGCTTGGCTAACCAAAAGCCTCTATAATGAGTTATGAGGGACTATTTATAGCAAAGGGTGGGATGACCCTTGACATTCCCCTTTGTGACAGTTCAACTACCCTCATGACTCTTCACCCACTCTATGACTATTACATCCAACTATTGACACCTGACTTACACTTGACATGACGTTATATTACAATGCACATGTACTCATGTGAGACAACACAGCTTTAGCAAGCCATGCAAGACATCACTGACACTTAGTATGTTGTGATGAAACAAACTCTTTGATATTCTTGTGATGGTGAAGGTGGTGATCTGATGCCAAGCTTGGTCATCTGTGATGGTCTGCATGCACCCCATGGTGACATCTTACTGAAGAGAACTCTTGCCTCTATTTCAACCAATGCATTGATTTGGCTCCTTCATCCAACTTATTTGCTAGCATGTGCATGGTCTTATTGGGTGCAGTTGAACCAGAGCCACACTAATGCATATTGTTCGTGCTAATCTTCAAGTGTGTGCTGGTGGTCATGTGCATGAACTTGCCAAATTACATGTTCAGCACCAGTTGGACTTGTTTTTTGTCTTCGCCTTGCTGAGGGTGTTGAATGGGTTAGATCACATGCATGCGCACTGTTATCACTGAAAAGATTTTAAAGCAAAGGTAAAATCATGAGAGTTGAATTTTTGACTCTAAGCTGTGTTTTTTAAATCACACAGCAGTTTCGTAGCGCGCTACGAAACTGCTGTAGCTGCATATTGTGATTTTAATGGACCACTTTTGGGATACAAAGGGAAATCTTATTTAAATAAGAGGATCACCAAGCAATTAACGACACCCAATGAAATTGGTTCAAAATCCTTGTCAGATAATTTACCTTCCACAAAAGCATTGGTTGAATGTTCTGTATCTCTAATCGAAGATGGAAAGAGATCATCTAAAGCTTCTCAGAAGAAGAATGAGAAAAAATTGGCTGTGGTTCCAAACAGTTCTACTAAGAATTCTATTTGTGGCAAGACCCTTGAAGTTGAAGGGGAAGGCATTATTGTTAATGAATCATGTGAAGAAAAACAACAGATGGGTCCAGTGGCAATGGTTATTGATGATATAGGTCCTCGAGGGAATTGTGTATAAGTAGAAGACACTGAAACTATGGATACATTAGATGAGCTACACGGAGCGCATACAAGTTTGGTGGATGCTGAGAAGAAATCATTATCAGGAGAATGGAGCTTCACTTGCTGCTAAAACAACTGAAAAATCTGATGTTGGGTTTTCAGCCAGGGTATGTACTATATTAACCCAAGACTCTCATTCGAATGTGCATCCTTTAGCCTGTAAACCTGTGTCTTTGACAAAGGATCAAGAAACTGAAAACAATGTGAGATGTGCATTGGATAATGGTGGTAAAGACCTGCATGAAAGTTTGTATCTCTCTAATGACTCCATTAAATCCCAATTATTGAGTTCTATTGAAATGGATGAACCTCCACACGCAAACGATTGTATATCTGGAGGATTGGAGAGTAGCCCTTGTGAAGGTTGCCCAGAACAAGGGAAGGCTGATGCCATTCAACTGGATATTGATTTTAAGAACACTGCTAAGGAGTTGCTAGTATCTTCATCTGATATTGGTGATGCTGATGTTGTGCCAAGTTCAGAGTTGGCGGCTAGTTTAGATCATGCAGTTATTAAGAAAACAAAAGGCTTTAAAAGACTTGTGAAATTTGCAAAATCTTCAGTTCTGCAAGATACCCCTGGTTGTAGAAGTTACCCAAGTGAAGAAAATCATAACAATAATACAAGATTGGTGATGTCATGGTAGGTGTTCTTGATGTAAAGAGGAAAAGTTTGGCCAAAGATATCTATTTCCTGCAGAATGCAGAAGGTTCAGGTCTGGCTCCATTTGACTGTTGGCTATGCTTGCGAGGGATCAAAACAATGGCTTTGCGCATTGAGAAACAACAGGCAAAAGGAGGAGGTTCAGTTCTTAGCTTTCAAACTGGCTCTTTGGCTCTTTCAAAGCACATCGTCGAAAACACAAGACTGTTCAGCATAACTGTTAGTTTCGGTAGTGTGAAGGCACTCATCAGTCTTCCATGTTTCATGTCACATGCAAGTATACCCTCTGAAGTACGAAAGTCCCTGGGATTAAGTGAAGATTTAATTTTCCTTTCTGTCGGGATTGAGGACGCAAAAGGCCTGATTGTTGATTTAAATCAAGCAATTAAATCTGCATCTGTTATATCTAAGGAAGGGCGGATTATCATGGAAACTTCATATCAGTTACAAAGGCTCCAGATGGGAATGGAGGTGTTTATTCAACATTGAAATCCTCAAAATGCTTGGATGATATGGGATTGAAAGGGACTGTCCATCAAAGTCGTGAACAGAGTTCATAAATTTGTGGTGTGCTGGAAGATTTTCAACTTGCTCCTGACCGCTTGGTGTACGAGAAAATGTGTAGACTCTGTGTAGCATCGCGGTGGTCCTGGCGAATTTTAACGATGATGCCATGGCTGGTAATTCCATTGATTATACTCTGGGCATTGTCACAGATGTTGCCGCCGGGATTCAGGTTTGAAAGGCGTGATATTTTGAGGGAGAGGAGAAGAATTGCAGCACTAGAGGCAGCAAAATGGTGGAAAGAGGCCACGCACAGGTGCAGGAACTGTTTGACGGCATACAAAGATCAGAATCCTGCAGGTGGTAGATTTATGTGTACATATTGTGGTCATGTTTCTCGAAGGCCTGTGTTGGATATATCCAATGTTGCTATTCACGGAAATTCTGATGGAATTGCTGCAAGTGATGCTCCCTTACCTGCCAGTATTGCACAGAGTGGAATTGGTGATTTAGGTTTTTCCGGCAATTTATATTTGATGTAATTGATATTTGCTTATCTTTATGGAAGGGCCAGCCTCGGGGGTTTGGGTTTGTGACTTATGCTGCCACGTCTGTCATGGATAAGGTTATAGATGACAAGCACGTCCTTGATGGCAAAACGATGGAAATTAAATCAAACCGACCCTAAGAGAAAAGGCAAAAAGAAGCTACAGCTGTTGCAATCTGCTCCAAAAGAATATCGTTGGGTTGTTGATTTCAGGAACAGATGTAAATAAAGAGCGATCTCGAGCTGGTAGGAATTCAAGGCATCGGGTTGATTATCTGCCCGAGGAAGATCTTCTACATATGGAAGTGCAAACCATAGGAAATGTGGCGAACATCCCCAAAGAATTAATCAAGGGAGAGTTATTTACCATCAGTTTTCGTCTTGTTTGAAAAAGCTCAGAAACTAGAAGAATTTTCTATGCGACTACCAGATATAATAATCACCACTGTGGACAAGCTTTCGGTTAGGGGAGTAGTTGGTTCGATCACAGATTTATGGGTTAAATATGAAGCTGACTTGAAAGATAAATTGCACACGTGGTTAATGCAGGGGTGACTCCTTTTGCCAGCATGGTCTCTAAGTGGATGCTTATACACAGTGAAGCTGAAGTGAAGGAAGTTTGCTCAGACGATAATGCTACTAAAGCTGTTGTTAAGGATACCCTTGATGACGCTGAACATGGTTCTGTTGATGATCATATATTCCTTGGGTAAAAGGAACCTTCTGCGGAAATCTGTGATGCCATTATATCTAAGGATGATCAAAATTCTGATAAGATATCTCAGAAGACGAGAAGTAAGATCTTAGGAGGCAGATGAAAGAAAATGTGTGTTAGCGCAAATCAAGGTTTTAGATTCAGAGTCAGAGACATCGGCCGACCCAATTATTGAACTGTTTTACCAGCATTGGCACAAGCTGTAATATTAAATTCCTCAGCTGCTTGCCTACAGGAAGGAGTTTCAGACAACTTGAAAACACAACTACAGCAAGCATCAATAGCAGCTATGGACGCTTATAATATTCTCTCCAATTTGAATATCCTGGTTCCTACCATCATGAACTAGGGAATAGATCTTTTGTCAACAACTATATCGATTTCACCTGGTGTTCCTATCAAACCTATGCTAGCAAAAATAACAAATGGTGTTCCTGAGGTGTTAAAACATTTTCAAGGGAGAAATGGGTCTTCTATTCAGTCTCAGAACATCAAGGTCGATGTTTGCATCTTCATCTTCGATTTGATGTTTGCAAATGGGGAACAATTGGTTGCACTTCCTCTCCGTGAAAGGCGAAAATTTCTAGGGGAACTATTCTGCAATGCAAAACCAGGATACCTAGGTTTTGCAAATGAGATAAATGTTGAAGCTGATGAAGCATACCTGAGTTCTACATTGACAGTGAACAAGGTTGATAAATTTCTAGCAGAAGCTATTTCATCCTCATGTGAGGGAATTATGGTCAAAGCTCTTGATGATAGTTCTGAGTATGCCCCATCAAAGCGCTCTGATTCTTGGCTAAAGGTTAAGCGAGACTATGTGGAAGGTTTGCATGAGACTCTTGATTTAGTTCCAATCGGTGCATGGCATGGAAATGAAAGAAAAGCTGGGTGGTTCAGTCCATTTCTTCTGGCATGCTATGATCCAGATTCTGAAGAATATCAGAGTGTTCGTCGAGTCATGTCTGGATTCTCTGATGCCTTTTACAAAGGGATGAAGGATGAAATGAGATTCGGATTTTCTCAGATTCTGGTCAGGACAAAGGCAAACTGTTTTAAATAAAACAGCAGTTTCGTAGCGCGCTACGAAACTGCTGTAGATGATGTTTTTTAACGCAGACAGAGCAGTTTGTTATTATGAGCGGGAGTTTTTGAAAGAGAGACACTTGTCCGTCAATCCAGCCTACACCACATTAGCAACATGGCAGCGTTATATATTCTTGGGTTATCAAAGACTTAAAGTATCTATTGCTACATACTTGGTGATGGGGAACCAGAACCGAAAGTTTAGGGATATTTTCAGCCAACAGGGAGCGGATCAAAGTCTTCAGCATCCAAAGCAGCATGGAACATTAAACACCCAGCTCAGCTAAATCTAAAGGATACAGATGTCAAAGCTCAAGAAAGGCATCATACTCACGAGGAGTTAGAATTAGAGTTTAAATTGGATTAGGACTCTATGTATTTACTGCATGATACATGATGTATTTAATAAGTTTGTTTAAGAATAGATAAGGTTGTTAGTTAATGATAAACATCGAGCTTCCCTCATGCTGGAGGAGGAGTCTCAAATAGCTTAAGTTTTGTTCTCCTATATATAGGAGAGACTCTGATGTAAAACAGGTTGGAGATTTTTATGAAAAAGACAGAGTTCTCATATTGGTGTATGTAAAGTTTCTTTTGACAGTAATAGAAAGCATATTGTTGTTTCTTCCCAAGATTCATCGTGTGTCCCAAATGTTCAGAATGTGTGTGGTTTTGGTTCTATGTATCTTATTTTACAATTCACAAGTCATGCAATCACTCTGAATACATCATTGATGCTCAGACTTCCTGTGTATGTCTTGTTGAGTTGCAGTCCTTCTCAGTTGATGTTTTGAACAGTGAGACATTATATGCCTTGGTTTCTATGATGTAATAGTTGCTTGTTTACTGTAGAAATGTTTAACTCCATGAGCCCAATGGAAGAAGCCTTGATTTTATTGTTCCAACCAGTTTAAATTTCATTCACTGTTATAAAGAGTTAGCCATCTTTTTGCCTTTAAAAGCTTATCAAAAAACCTGTGAGAGAGCCCTCTCTGACTAGGGAGGCTAATCCTTAGTCTAAAGTCTGGTTTGAAACAGTTGCATGAGATCTCACTAAGTAGCAGCCCTTAGTACATGGTTTTGTGACAACACGCACAATGACATGAATCCCTTGCATGTGATAAAAAACAATGCTCACCATATCTGCTCGTGCAAGTTTCTAGGATATATCTATAACTTGTACAAGTGTAATTTCATCCGTGAGTGCATGTTGCGCTCACTATCATTCCTGTTCCTACTGCAACTCATTCGTCTATCTGTGCAATTTCATGTTCTTCCTTGAGTTGCTACTTCAGGACATGAAACTCCTTCTTTGTTCCACTCTTTGTCTTCACGTGATCTTCATGTTGCACCGTCACCTCATAGCCTGATTCTCCAAATTTTCTTTCATCATCTGTGGATTTGCTTGAGCTCTCAACTTTGTTCTGCCTCTGTGTTTTCAACAAAATTCCTCTTCCATTCATTGCATTCGGTATGCTGTTGTCAACTTTTGTTCATGATGTTTCTCATTGTGATGCTATTGTTTTCATGTCTTGATGTCCTTGTCTATGAACAACTTAATATCTTCGTGAGTAGGAAAGCTCATAGACATTTGATCGACTGCATCTCCAGGTGTTCTTTGAATGGTGTCTTTGACTCTGCTCTCTTGGAAACCATTGTACCCACACTGCTGATAGGCAGATGAACACTTGCAACACCTGGAGACATGGCGACACTCATGGCAAGAAATCTATCAGTTGAAAACCAAAATGAACTTGAGAACTAACATTTAACATACCTGTGTGAGTGATAATGAAAGTTACACAATTTCGGCTAGGATGTCGGGAGACTGACTGCCAAGACTGTGCAAGGAACAGTCTAGGCTATTGGAAGACTGACTGACTGCTGGAACTATGCAATGCATTGATCCGAATTGGATCCATGAAGATTATCAATGTGCCATGACTGTATTAAGATAGGACAGACTTCAAATTTATGAACACAGAGCGATCAAGAAGGCCTCTAGACAGCGGAGAAACCAAGGGGAAAGTTCTATGGTGAAAGGTGGGTCCTGCACTCCAAAACCAGTGGTATATCAGGGGAACCCTTGGGCGGTAAGCAGATTTCACTGAAATTGAATGATTCCATTCAGCGCTCAACGTGTGTCCAACGGATGAGAGAGAAAACCACTGCTCATCACACGCTAACGTTCGAGCAAGTCAACCGCGCGAAATGAGCGAATAACATCAGATCTAGGCACTCCAAATCTGATTGTGGAGATTGCACCTGATGGAGAAACTGGATTTGACGGTGGAATTAAGCCACGACATAAAGAAGTTTGAAGTCCAATTTGACCACTGTGTTGGCAGATGAGTCATTCCATAGTGGAACTGGATTACCGAACCATTGAGGAAGAGCTAGCGCAATTTGTGAGAGGACAAGTGGCCACTTCCTTATGGATGATGGCGATGATGCAGAGGCAGGGAAATCCAAACAAATAGCAGTAGGTGAATCGAAGGGGCAAAAGAGGAATCGAACAGTCAAGGAGAGATTGGTTTTAAGCCATGAACAAACAAAAAACAGGACAACGAAGGAGAGATAAGAAGAGAATGAAGACAAAGAGAGCGAGAGCAAAGAAGAGATAGTGAAGCAAAAAGGAGAAAACAGAGATCTGAGCTGACCTAAGACAACATTGAGTAGACAGAAAGCTTGAGAGGTTCAAGCAAATCCCTGTGAGAATCTGTCGGGAATTGAGCACCACATTGGGCTCCTCCCATTAAAGACCAGAGAGGTCAAGACTTGGAAAGGAGAAGAGTCTGTGCACTCTAGTGGCTTGGGGAATCCAAGAACCACCCTACCAAGCATCATCTGTTTCAGGAGTCTCTAATTGAGCTCCTCACTGTAAAACCTATGCTTTAAAGACACAATAAAAGAAGGCCACCATAGAAAATCTGGAACAGAGATGTAGCCCTGGAGGATAGGGTGAACTCGTTATTAATTTGTTGTGTTCTTGTACTTGCTTACTATGTTTCTTTTATTGTTTTCCATTCTTCCAGTATCTGTGTATTTTGCAATCTGATCAATCTGTTGCCTAAGATAACATAGACACACACCAGCACATGAGTCTGTAATACCTTCATTTATTAATTAATTAATAGAGGTCACTCACGAGTGATTTTCAGATCAAGTGGTATCAAAGCTTTAGGCTATTAAGGTTAGACAAGCTTGTGTTGGTTTAGCTGTTGAATGCTAACTAGATCAAAGCTCAAATTAGGAGAAGGAGAGTTGGTTGAAACTAATCCTGAAATCGGGAGAGTCTATCCTCAGAAGACAATGTCAGAGGAAGGTTCTATGGGGCCAGACCCTCAATTCATAGATAGTTTCCTAGCCATGAAGTCCATGGTAGAAGAAATGTATAGGGACTTTAGAAAACATAAGGATGAAGATTCATCAAGCTCTAAGCAAGACAAAGGAGTAGATGAGTCACATTCCCATGACCACTCAAAAGGAAAAGGGAAAGAGGAAAGCTTTCTCACACCTCTTGATAGCCCTAAAAAGAAAGCATCTTTGATGAAACCAGATGTTAAATTTGATCTACCTATATATGATGGAGAGTTGAATGCAGAAAAACTAGACAATTGGATTAGACAAATTGATGTTTATTGCAGAGTGTAGAATATCGACTTAGACAAGAGCAAGATTCAACTGGCAAGCCTACACCTTGGAGGCACTGCCTTGGTTTGGTGGGAAGGTAGAACCCACACTGACATGAAAAGACATGGTAAGACCATATCTATCTGGAGTGAATTTGTTTCTACAATAAAAAAGCAGTTCTATGCATTGTCCTGCATGTAGCAAGCCATGATGAGTTGGAAAACTTTTCGATAGTTGAAAGGGAAAAGTGTGAAAGGATACACTCAAGAATTTAAAAAGAGAGAATTGATTCTAGGAATCTCATTAGACTCACCTGAGTCTCTGTTGAAGTACATTGGTGGTCTACACAGCTACATGAGGCATACTATCCTCATGTTTAACCCCACTAGTATAGATGAGGTATCTGTATAAGCTACACATCTAGAAGCTAGAGGAAAGAATGGAAGTCCAGAAGGTGGGGGATCATCCCAACCCACTGCAAGCATGAATAAGGAGAAAATAAAGCAGAAGTGGAAAGAAAGGAAGGCTAACACTGCACAGAAAAGCAAGGCTTCATGCACTCACTGTAAAAAAGATGGGCATGATGATGAGCATTGTTGGATTCTGCATCCAGAGCTGAGACCTACGAAATTCGAGGGCAAGAAGAAGAAGATTGCTACAATTATTTAGAAAGATTTGGGGTCAGACTTGGGAGATGAAACAAACATTTCAGCCATAGGTATAAGAGGTAACAATTCTAAAGCATCTACCTAGTAATTCTGCACAATCTACTACTGATGAAGAAAATGAGAGAAAAAGACATGAGCTTTTCCATATTAGATTTATTTCCAAACATCAAAATATTGATACTTTGTTTGATAGTGGCTCACGAGTAAATTTAATTTCTGAAGCAATTGTAAAGTTGGGATTAGCAACTACACCTCACAAGAAACCATACCCATTAGGATGGTTAAATGATAAAGCACAACTACAAGTGACTAGACAGTGCAAACTCAAGTTTTCTTTTGGGTCAACATTTGTAGATGAGATTGAGTTAGACATAATTCCTTTGGATATATGTGAAATTTTTTTAGGAATTCCTTACTTGTATGATAGGAAATTTATTTTCTATAGAGCTGAGAACAAGTATCTACTTGTTAAAGAAGGAATTGAATACTTTGTAAGAGCTCATAAGCTCAAGAATAATTATACTCTCAAAAACTCAGGGTAGATGAAAAGAATGATAAATTCATGCAAACAATTCTTACTGATGGTTGTGAAGGAAAAGAAACTTGATAAAACCAATGTATTTGAGGGCTGTAATGCTAAATAGCAAGCTGATTTAGAAAAGGTTGTTTCAGAGTACGATATCTTGTTTCAATAACCTAAAAGTCTGCCACCCAAAAAGGAAATAGTACATGATATTATTTTGTAGCAATATGCTCCATTGCCTAACATTGGAATTGAAAAGTTTTCCACTTTAGAGAATACTGAAATCAAGAAGCAGGTGCAGGAGTTGCTTGAGAAAGGGTTCATCAGACCTCCCACATCACCATGTAGGTCACCAATCATTTTGGTGAGAAAGCAAGATGGTTCGTGGATAATGTGCATTGATTACCAAGCAGTGAATAAGATAACAATAAAAAAATGTTATCTGCTTCCTCGCATAGATGATCTTTTAGATCAATTGAAAGAAGTTGTTTATTTCTCCAAGCTAGACTTGCACAGTGGACACCATCAGGTCAGAGTTGCAAAACATGATGCATGGAAGATTGCTTTCAAAACAAAGTAGGGATTGTATGAGTGGCTAGTTATTCCTTTTGGCTTAACTAATGCTCCTGTTACTTTCACGAGATTAATGAATGACGTACTCAGACCTTTTCTTGATGATTTTGTTATTGTGTATTTAGATGACATTCTTATTTTTAGCAAAACGTGGGAAGAACACTTAAAGCATGTTAAACAGACACTAGATGTTTTGAAAAGAGAAAAAATTCATGTTAAACTCTCAAAATGTGAGTTTGGCAAAACATCTCTGAATTATTTGGGTCATACAGTAGGGGGTGGTGAATTGAAGATAGATCCCTCTAAGGTGGCAGTCATTGTAAACTAGCCTAAACATAAATCTGCTAGAAGCTTCTTAGGAGCCGCACAATATTGGAGGAAGTTCATTTCTAACTTTTCCTTAATTTAAGCTCCCTTACATGCTTTAACAGGATTGAACGAGGTGTTTCAGTGGGGAGGCAAACAACAGAAAGCTTTCAACACCTTGAAAGAAAAGATTAGTACAACACCTGTACTAACACCGCTTGATCTTCAAAGACCATTTGAGATCCAAATAGATGCCAATGACTATACCATGGGAGCAGTGTTGACACAGCATGGTAAATCCATATGTTATCATTCCAAGACTTTTAATCCTACAGTAGTTAACTATCCTACATATGATAAACAATTGTATGCATTAGTTCAGAGTGTGAAAAAGTGGAAACATTACTTAATGGGAAAAGAGACAGTAATATATATTGATCATCAACCACTTCAATATTTACACTCCCAAACTAAGTTGTAGTAATCAAGGCATTATAGATGGAATGGGTTTCCTACAACAGTTTCATTTAGTCATCAAATATAAAAAGGGCATACACAATAAAGTTGCAGACATGTTATCTAGACCTATTATAAATGCATCTACTATACTTAAGCATAATTTTGTGCTACATGAAAGCTACATTAAACAATATGCTCAAGATATAGACTTTAAAGATGTATATGCAACTTTAAGTCAAGGAAAATGAGTAGAAGAATTGGATTATCA
>APFE030299135.1:0-12649 GCA_000404065.3 Pinus taeda
TCGGTCCATAGTTTTGGACGCGATGGTTTTCGGTCCATGGTATTGGATGCTTCGGCATGTATAAATATGTATTTTAACTTTGAAAGGAATATAATGAAAAATCAAGCTGGTAGTCTCAATTTTGAGATCCAGTGGGAAATCCCTGTGTATATGTGTTTTATGTCTTATGCTCTCGCATTTTTATTTTTCCTATGATTTAGAATTGGTATGCAGGTAATTTCTGTACGGGGTTAAAACTTACAAAAAAGGCTAAAAAATAAAAGTTATTGGATTTCTATGAAACCAAGGTTAGAACAGAGATCCAGTCACAAAATTTCCAACATCGCAAATGACACCTTAATGTGATATTGTATGTGAAAGTAATGGACAGTCAAGGTTTTGGTCAGACTTGGCGCGCTCGCTAAATTTGACATAAACTAACGAGTCAACAATTTGGCACTTTGCGATGATGATTTCTGACTTTGGAACTAGTGAAATTATTGCCTACTTAAAAAGGTCGGTGACCCCAAAAAATCCACCGACAAATTTTGACCAAGTTGGTTTAATATATATATATATAATAATTTATATAAATATATAATAAATATATAAAGGGGTGGTGGGCTTACCATCACTGGCCATCCCCAACGAATGTTATATTAATTATTAATATATGGTCGAAAGGCCACTGGACTCGCAGACTCGTCGAACTATTAAATAACCCTATTGATCTATACTATTTATATATATATATATATATATATATATATATATATAATATATAATATATATATATATATCAGAAGGGAGCCGACGAGGTTCAAACTAGCTCAACCCGGGTTAGTCGGCCTGCCAATAGGTGGCCCTAGATAGCAAACTCCATATATGTATCAGCCACCACATAAAACAAACGATCACCTAACCAATGCGATGAGGTAAGGAGTCGCAAGGTTTTGAACCCGGGCCACCCACGACAAAATTGGACTAGGTGCCTATGGTGAAGTAAAATTATAAGTGCGGACACGAACGAATTCCTCTAGCCCGATAATGGGTCTAACCATAATAGGTACATTCTACGGAAGATTTCCTTAGATTAGAATCAATCAAGAGGGCCTACCTCTTGGTCTTCTTATGCTGCTTGATGATGTCCTCACTTGCTCACTCCAGCAATCTCTCGCTTCCTTCTCGAAGCTCCTGAAACAAGTAAACAACAATAGACAACACACATGATAATAGACAAATTGCAATTCAACCTACTTAACAAGTCAAGAAACATTAACCCATGAATATGTAATATTACAAAACATGTAGGAAATCAATCGATAGTTGCACATATTAATATCAAAGAGAGATTACAACCGTTCATCTTGACGTTGCAGTCCTCCTTTGATAAGACCAGGTTCCCACACACTTTTGCTAGCATTCCATGATGGCCTGAATCAACAATAGTTTTAAGGATCTTCCCTTTAGGCTTCACTCCAAACCAAATCACACTTCTCCCTCACACAACTAGATAGCTACAACTAGTAATAGCTTGCTTGCCTACACCAAACCAAAATAGAATCAACACTCAGCCAAAAACTATGACTACAACTAGTTTGTGCTTGGGAAGAAGGGAGGTTTATATAGGAAATATGGATGGGAGATGGATCCTCTTCTCATGGGAGAAGGACTTATCCCTTGAGGTAGTTCCATCATTATAGGGGAAAGGAGCCAAAACTGTCATCCTTGACCCCATACAGCCAAACCATTTACCAGACTTCCATTACGAAGCTTCTAGTGCTGGAAGCTTCGACTCTAATTTAAAATACTTTCCATAATAGGACTGACACGACTGAAAAATAGCTCAGTCGCTCTGGTCGGCATGGGGGATAGTGTTAGTCTCTAAACATCGGTGTGAGGGAGACAAAGGCCATTAGCGTTGGTCTTGTAAACTGGGCAAAATAGAAGTTTCAGGCGAAATGGTGCGAAAGGGAATTTATCTGCTCATGAAGAGGGACATAATCAGAATTTCTTCATGAAGGAAAAGCATGTGGTTTTCACTGTAGAGGTCCTCCAGTATCAAGGAATGGGGAGTATAGGGACAATGACAAAAGGTTGTGTAACAGATGCCCCCTAAAGTGTGAAGGCCGAGCTGGAGTGAGGGATGAAATGCTTTATAAATTAGTGCAAGGAATCGGTCTGCCATCGGAAAACCTGTAAACAATTACAGATACATATACATAAACTGAGATCTCTATCAAATGATACATGAATCATGGCATGGACGCAGCCACAGAGAATGATCATGTAAATAGATCCAGGTATGGGCGCAACCATCCATCAAGGAGGATCATAATGAAACCAAGGTATGGTCGCAACCATCCAATAATGAGAAGGATCACATATGATAACTCATGGTTTGGTCGCAGCCAGCCATCTCATAGAGACATGCATATCATCATAACCATGTCACACCACCTCGCAACCTGTACTTATGTGATCTGAATCCAAGGTCTTGCGCTCCAACACAACTCAATCAAAGTACAGATTATAACATGTGAATATAGGTGTTTATGCCAAACATGCTAGAAACTTGCTTGATTACTAGTCAATGATGTAAACTGTTAACAAGCGTGAGAGAAACCATTAATAATCACAATGGTCCTCAAGGTACTATTAGCATAATCCACGGAATGTGAATAGAGGAACTGAAGTCGAACACTCGTGAACTCACTCAATCGAAAGTGAAGGATGTGAACTTGTCATCGAGTGCGAAGAACTTACCATTATCGCATGCAATCTCTAAGGTATTTGAAGGGAGTCTCTCAGTCAACTTCCGGGATAATAAGTTGAAGTCGACGGAAAGTGACTGTGTCGAAGGAGGGCCATAATGAATCCCACATCATTGATGCAAGACGAGAGGATGAAAATTTATTTGGATGATACAGAGAATCAGAGGTAAGTGTAACTGCAGAAGGACAACTCTTGAACATATCGACAACACAACTGGAAGTTTAGCAACTTTTTGACCCATGGGATTGGTGGTCATAATGACGTGGCAGAGATCAAATGGAAGGAAAAAAATGAATGGCCCAAACACAAGAAGGTCAACGATGCAAAGGAGGATGTCCCAACCCGACACAAATCAAAGAGTGTCATGTTCAAGAGTGAGTTGCTGACACGATTGATAGCTTTCCAAATTTCCCCCACCATTTCTAGCAAGTACCCTAATTATTTTTTTATCTCAAGGTTGAAGGGGATATCATATGCTTGCATTGTAAGTTCATCCTTTGGACAAATCTGACCTAGTAAGCTTAACGAGCCCTAGGAAGGAGAAGCTCACATTTGTCATGGTGATGAATCCGATGTCGTTTCATAGTTTAATGAGTCAAACAAACGTGTAAATCATATATTTTTCATGTTTAGAGAGTTTGAAAAATACACGTAAAAGAAAACTCCACATGGTCCCTTTTCGTACATTTGTGTCTCTCGAGCTCGGAAAGGTAGAAAACAATACTTGAGAGAACAACTTGACCATTTTAGTTAAGGAGTACCTTTTTCATAAATAGTCCCTCCCATCCCAAAAAAGGGGTAAAATTATATTGGGTGCATGACATTTCGCATCCGTTAATGAATTTGAAATGAAAAGGGCTCGACCAGATTTTCACTTTTAAAAGGTTGGAAAAGAGCTTAAGGTGGACCCCTCGTTTTTATTCTCTTTAACGAGTCAAAAATAGAAAAAATACACGGCAATATTTTCATATGAGTTTAACTAGTCGAGAAAAGAGCTAAAATGTGACTCATCATCATCGTCAAACATCCATTACGTGTCGCTGCACAAGTAAGGTAAAGTGTATTATCGAGTCCTTGAGGAAAAAATAGGTCAAAATATTTATAAAATCTGATATTTTCATGAAAAAATGAATAAAAAGGGGAAAAGTAAATATATTTTTCCCATTTACCATTTTACCTTTGCTGTGAGGACTTTTCACCAACTTTTTCCCTAATCATTCTGGAGCAGATTGTGGATGATCTAGGAGGTCAATCGACGAGTCGCTAGTCCCAAGTAACAGTCGAAGCCCTGACCTCCATTTTCATGCCATTTATTTATGCTTTTAACCATTTTTTTAGATTTTTAAGGAGGCTTTTAAAAATATTTTTTTCCCTCGGTCAGCGCAATTTCTGGGCACAAAATTACGCTAGTCGAGGGTGATTAACAAAGCCATCTGCGCTAATTGGTGCAACTATTTTTAAAATAGGCGCTAGCGTCGTAGATAGGGAAAAACCCTATTTTCTCAAAAACTTCCTATCTAAATTTAATTTTTATGTGCCAAGGATGATTATTGACTCAAATCAATGGCTTTTGCAGGAGAGAATTGCTGGAAATGGTGGATTGGAAGGAACACAAACGTGAAGATTTTGACACCTAGGCAATTAATGACCCAAATTTCCTGAAGGCTTTGAGGGCTTGCAGGCTCCTCAAATTATTCCTTGCGCGAGGGATGCAGGACCAACCCAAGTTGCTTCGAACCTGATTAGTCTTTGGCACATTAATCAACAGATTTTTTTCATTGGTGACGAGGAGCTGGAGTTGGGAGCTTCAGATATTTACTTCATCACTGGGTTGTCTCGTAGAGGTGAGCTAGTGAACTTGTATGGGTCACGTCCGATTAGGGAAAACATATCTTCCTTGCTTGCCGAACAATGCCTTGAGGCCATTGAATTCAAGAGTGTGAAGATAGAGATTTCCAGTGTGTGGGATCTGACACAAAGGGTGCTTCTATTGACTATCAACAGAGTGGTGGGGTCCCAAGCAGAGCATGAGAATAACAAGTTGAAGTTCCTTTATGCTATTAACTACACAGCTCCTACGATCTTCAACTGGCAGAGGCCATGAAGATGAGCATCAAGCACCAATTGTCTAAAGCCAAGACGGGGAATCTAAAGGAATTTTGCTTCAAATCTGTACTTGTGACCTTCTTCCTGGAACGAGTACTATTGTTCCAATATCATCTGACTAAGGTGGATCCTCCTATGCCATGTGATCTGTGGATGGCCCCTTGGAGTCATTTGATGCCCAGGATCATTGGAGGTCATCATATGTCATACAAACCTGCATTATTTTCATGGCTACGATGACAGAAGATCGTCATGGAGGACTGCTATACAGTGGCACTAATTTCCAGGGATATCCAGATGTGCCCTTACTAGATGGAGAGGACTTCGATGACAAAGGTAAAAAATAAAATTTTTAATTTTGAGATTTTTTAATTGTTTTTGGTATATATGTGCTTATAACATTTCTCATATTCATGCAGATTTTGGACCAGAGCAGCTAGCTAGGATGTCCCCGATATCTAGGCACGTTTTCCACCCTATTGATGTTGTTGCCCCTTATCAGGAACGGAGTGACAATGAGGAGGAGATCGCAAGGAACCTTCAGGGGTTAACTCATGGTATCCCGAAGTATGCTCGGATAGGAGACATTCCCCGTCAGTACTAGAGATACATGGTGGGAGTCTCAGATCGGATCCGTCGATTGTTGGGGTGTGTTGCACGAGCCGTCTTGTGCTACCATGATCACCATGCTAATTGGTTCCTTCCACCACTTACATATTTTTTGAGGCATGCGTGCCATGAATGTATGAGGCCTGTGAGCTCTCGATGTTATTTTAGACACACATATTATTTTTTGGGGTTATGATGTATTAAACATTATATATATATATATATATTATATATATATATATATGCCGTATTTTCATGTCTATTATTGTAAAAATGGTTTGTTTTATCTTTTACATGTTTTGTAAATGTCTATCCAGCACGTAATTAACTAATCGATCTGTCAATGTATTCATGCATCTAGGAATATGATGATATGTAATATAATCAAAATTCCTTTATAATAGAAGGATACGGAGATACATTCTCAATATTTGAGGATTTCTGATGGAATATTGCCTGTTGAGTTGAAGGATGAAAAGCTATGGATCCAGGTAGACAACCAATTCTCTGATGCCCAGAGCGATGGCTTCTAACAACAGTTCGGTGACCACACTATATTCAATAATTTTGTTGTTTGTGCAACCTAGGTAGATACATTGTAGGTCAATCAACTCACCGTTAGTGTCATAGATAGCCCTTGTCGTGGATGATGGGTTCCGAGTAATACAACAAGCACCATCAGTGAAACCAACGTGAGGAGTTGCAGACATCTGCAAAGCAAGAAAAGCATATGAAACAGGAAAGTTGTTTGAAAACTGTCACACAAAACCACTCTGTACAAATATGAATCACACACTAATGTACATAAGTAACCATGCAAGATGACCTAGGCATAATACTTTTTGAGGTAAAGCCCGTTTCGAGGCTTATCGAGAGGATTTCCTTCATAATCAATAAGCTCATAGGCTCCTTTCTACAGAACATGTTTCACGATATAGGGGCCATGCCACATAGGTTCGAACTTGCCTGCCCCCAGCTTATCATTAGCTTGGTTGTATAATAAGACCAAATCACCCTCAGAGAATGTGCGAGGGGAGACCGACTGATTGAAATGGGATTTGACCCGTTTCTTTTGCGCTTCAATGACCAAGGCAGCGAGATGGCGAGTCTCATCTAGTTGTTCTAGATATAAGAGATGTTCTTCTTGAGGTGATGTTTCGGGGAGGAGTTCAAAAGCTAATTGTTGGCATTATGATACAGGTGTTGCCCTTGATGGCAAATAACTCAGATGAAAGATCATAGTGCAGCAGGTCAATAGCAAAAGATTAATGATCAGAGAGAGGTACATGCAGGTTCACCTTGACAAAGTGCATATACATGTGGGTTAATAGACCAAAAGGAGCATAGAACGTACACACACACTTTCACAAGAGGGAAAGTGCGTACATGTTGGAAAACTATGTTTTGGTCCGATTTATTTGGTCCATGGTATTTTGATCCATGGCATTGGTCCAAGGTATCTGGTCTGAGGTATTGACCCTAGGTATTTGGTCCAAGGTATGGGTCCTAAAGTGGTTTTGGTCCATGGTATTAAGAAAGGCCTAACACTATAAAAGGAGGAGAATATCATTAGGCCAAGGGTGCAAGGATTGAATATCTGATGAAGTAAGAGATCCAGTATGCAAGTTATGGGTTTGTGATGCTTTGCTAAGGATGCACCTATGTGGACGATGATGAATGATGGATCGAGATCTTAAGGCTTGGAATGTATTATCATTATGTGGTTTCATCATTGATAGTCTAGATCTGAATTACTGATGGATGTTTATTCTATAAATGTTATGATCTAGGTATGATTGATGTGTGGAATAGCTGCAAACTTATGGGTTAATATTTGCAGATCTATACTCGGGTTTGATTTGGTAAAAGCATGTATACACACTGGTTCAGTTCATCAGAGTAGGTATACATTATGAAATATGATATCTGAATGTGCAGATGGTTCTAGTGGTTGTTGCAGAGTTCTGGGTTTTGCTCTTTGTTCTAGTGACAAGTCTTCAGTGATTTAGTATTGGGTGATTCAAAGTTTAATGATTGGTTGATGCAATGGTTGTATTGTAGTGGTGAATGATTTTGAGCTTCAATGTTGTTAATGGATCCAATATGAAAATTGGATGAAATGTGGCCTTCATATATTGGTGTTGAGTTCCAAGAGTATCCAGTCTAAAAATCTATGAAACGTGGTCCCTAGGGAAAGAGTGAATGCTGGAGCCTTCAGTAGGCCGGCACCTACGTACTAGTAAACATATCGGCCAGTACAAGAGCCATAGGGTTGGAGCTCCCTTCTACTAGTAGCTGGAGAACAAGAGAAGGTTGTAGCCTTCTGCAGGTGGGGGCGTACGTACTCATATGAATCTGCGCCAATACAAGATTGTAAATAGGTTTTTCTTATATTAAAACGAAGACAATAGTAGGTGGTTTTTTTCCCGCATTGGGTTTCCACCTTATATCATGGTGTTCATGTGTGTTTCTTATGTGTGATCATTTGTTCTATTTTATTGCACCCGTTTACTGTTTATATGGTTAATGAAGTTCTGATGCACTGGTTGAAGATCAACATATGATGAATTAACTGAATCACAAGATTACTAGATATACGCTAGTTGCATTAAATACAGTTGCATGTACACGTGATTTCCCTTGACTGAAGTAGCGTATATGAATCCGTGTATGAAATGAAAAGGTTATTGATTTGCTAATACTGATTCACCCCCATTTTTGAGTATTATTTCAAACACTAACATGAGTGAAGGAATCTCGCATTTGATCGGAAACATTGTTTCCATACCATAGACCTGCTTGAATGGTGTGAAACCAATTGCATCTTTGGTTGTGGTTTGGTAGGCCCATAGAGCTAAAAAGAGCATGAGATGCCAATTTGACTTGTGCATCCTAATAGTACGCTGAAGCATTATCACCAAGACCTTGTTCATGGCTTCAACTTGGCCATTGGCTTGAGGGTAATATGGGATCAAGCCATCATACTGCAAGCCCAATGCAGATTTTAGCTCAACTATCATGTAATCTTTGAAATGGGAGCCATGGTCTTTGACAAGGGCTTGGGGTTCGCCGAACCTGCAAATAATATGGTTAAAAATGAATTGAGTTGTCGTTTTACCATCTGCCAAATATGTAGGCATCATTGTAGCCCATTTGGTGAAATAATCCACAACGACGATAATATATCCATGCCCTCGGCCAAACGAGGGTTACATGTCATAGAATTGATGCCCCATTTGGAAAAGGGACCTATGGTAATGACGGGGTGTAGTTGAGCGGGTGGGGTGCACATCTTCCATTGGCAAATTTGGCATTCGTGGCATCTACGAACATCAAGAATGCAGTCCTTGAATATAGATGGCTAGAAATAACCAAAGAAAAGGATTTTTTTAGTTGTATCGTAACCAAACATATGACCACCACATGCCCCGGAGTGGCAATCATTGAAAACTTTTTTAGCTTCCTTGATCATAAGGCATCGACGAAGAACTTAATCGACACCAACACAGTATAAAGTATTGCCAATAATACTGTAGGGTTGGGAGTGATGTCGAATCTTTCAGCGATCATCTTTGGTCAATGCGAACCGAAATGTGGATGTTTAGAGATACACAATGATATCACTGTACCATGGATCAAGGGTGCTAATCAGGAAAAGGGTCTCATTTGGAACCTGTTCATCTGCACCAGCAGGGAGAGCCTTAGAGGGGAGGGAACAAATCAATTCATCGAAAACAAGTGACTTATTAGATTTGGTCGTAGTGAAGAAAAAATTGAATTCTTGGAGGATAACGATCCATTTAGAATACTTCCCCCCCAACAATTGGCGAGTCAGGATCTAGATCATAGGGTTGCATTCATAAATCACTGTAGTCATACGTAAAAGGATATAGTGCCGAAAGCATTGAACAGCCTGAACGGAAGCCAAAACCAGCTTCTTGACATGTGCATAATGCGTTTCAGTGTCGAGAAGATTCTAACTAAGGTAGTAGATTACATGTTCGCTGCCTTCATCATTGTCTTGGACCAAGACCATAGCGATATTGCTAGGGACCGTGACTAGGTAAATGAAGTAATCTTGATAATAGTCCAGTGGGTGCAATAGAGGAGAATTTATGAGGATGGCCTTGAGATCATCAAAAGAATTTTGGGCCACCTCATCCCATACAAAGGGCATTCCTTGTTTAAGCAACCGGGTAAATCTTGTGGCTAGCCCAACATAGTTGGGTATAAAACGATGGAGAAAGTCTTGGCTAAGGGATCAAACGATTCGAAGGTGCCAAGCCAAGGAGATTGAGCATACATATCGAGAGAGGTCTTCGACATATGAGAATCAAAGGATGCAGAGTTCAAAGCCAAAACAATTTCCACATAATTGAATTCGGTGGGACTTAGTGGCATAACCTCACTCCAAGTATCAACAAGATCTAGTGCAGGTATCACCCAGGGGTTAGATTTGACCGAGATCATGTTGAAAGAAGCAACATGAGGAGGTGAGAGTGGAAAAGTTCCCATTAAGGAAGAATCTTTGAAGAGACTTGCCCCCACACTCTCATAGGGAGCACTAGAGTGCTTGATGTAAGGAACATTGCTATCCAAGGAGGAAGAGGCAAAGAAAGCCAACTAATCAATAGTGAAAATTCTCTCTTGATGGAGAAAAAAATCATGTGAAACAAAGAGGAAGCCACGTCATGCATGGTATGAGTCCAACTTCGGCCGAGTAGAAGATTATAAGTGAGATTGGCGTCAACAATTTCTACTTGGACTTGCACTGCCTTGCCTTCCAGGGTGATCGCAAGGTTAGGTAAGACACCGAAGGGTCACAAATCGTGCCCATAGAAAGCTTCCAAAGTGTTTGGAGACTGGTTCAGTGCAGGGGAACCAATAGCCTTCCAACATTCAATTGACATGATGCAAGTGGAAGAACCTTCATCGATGACAGTGCGGTGGATGGTCTTCTCATTGATGATTACCTGAATAAGAAAGGCAATCTGATGAGGGAGCTATGGAACATGGTTCTCTAGATCAAAACATATGAAATTGGAATTGGTGGGATCAATGCCCCCGATAGCTGACAACAAAGATTTCCGCTACAATGGGTAGCTTTGTAGTACCTCGATATCCAACATGGCTGACAGTGCCGGAGCCAAATAATCAACAATATTATAGTGTTGAGCAGCTCAGGTGTTGGGATTATATGAGGATATCCACAGTACACCTCCAGAGGTTGGTCACATAGTGGAATCAGGGTTAGGGTGCTCAAATTGCAGAGGGCCAGAACTCAGGGGTAGAAGAAGAAAGTGCAACTTCTTTCTCTTTCCCAGTTGTTGAGGTTGGAGTCTGATAATCTTTCGATCGGGTAGCCACATTAATAGGCATGCTGATCATGAACACTTGAGATCCGAAGGAAGCAGATCGAGGTTGGTTTACCATTTGGGTCTGCTGAGATGAAAACATCTCTTAGAGGATAGCCAGGGTCCCTTTAAGTAGGCGACTAACTTTTGATCGTTGAGGGAAATCCTTAGTGTACTAATCTTCCTCACAAATTAGGCATGGATACTTAGGTTTCCATTGTGAAGATTTGCTAGCAAACGATTTGGGAGGACCTTGTTTCGGGGCATCGGCTTTAGCTTTGCCTTTGCCTTTCTTTTTCCCTTTCAAGTATTTGTTTGCTGCGGTAGACTGGATAGTGTGGACTTCTGAGGTTTTACCAGGTCTAGGTGGATTTTGAGATGAGCTGTTAGGGGAAGCATTCGAGACCGACTTATGTTTGGAAGAAGTTTTAGCGGGGGTCTGGGATACTGAAAAAATAACTCCATCGATGGGAGGAACAATTGGTGACTGCGATGCTACGGGATTGGATGATGGATGCAAAGCATTGGGTAATAACTCATATAAAGTGTTAGACTAAGAGTAAAATATATCCAAGTACTAGGCACGAGAAATGGCCTGCTCTTCAGTGACACATCCACCCATAGCTATATCGTGATAAATTGGGGCTATGAATGAATTGGTAAACCATTCAGTGAGCAACTGATTAGCAATATCAGATTTTATTAGGTGACACCTATGTCTCCATTCATGGATGTGATCAAACATATGCGTCGCATTATCCTGCTTAAGCGATGTGAGCAAATAGGTTCCAGTTTCATACCAAACCGGTAACTGAAAGTGCATGAGGAAAGCCATGGCTAAAGAGTTAAAGTCATGGTAAGTACTTCGAGGTAGCTCGATGTACCATTTCGCTGCAACATCCGTGAGGGTTCGTTGGAAAAGATGAATACGAATGGAATCATCCACATACGAGTTCCACGAGCACCAGAGGTGATATGTCATCACATGGGCCTAAGGATCTTCTTTAAATTTTCCATCGAACTTTGGGCAATCACTTGGTATCTTGGACTGCATTGGAGGCTAGCACAGTGAATGAAGGATTGGTTCTATTATGAAACCAACTCACAAAAAGATAGAAATGATAGTTGAACACCTTACAAATTAGCCTCTTCGGGTGGGCAACCTCCTTTACATTACACAAATGAACAATTCTTGGATGATACAAATGAAAAGATGTCCTTTCTATATATATGAGTCTAAGGGTTCATAATTGAATCAGAGCCGACATAACAATAATAATGTAAAGGCACAATAATAACAATAGTGGGCTTCTATGGGGAACAATAGTAACATAATGGGCAATACATGGGTACATCAATATAATAATGGGGTTGTACTAATAACAATAATGGGTTACCCTAGTAGTATAGGGGCCTAACATGCCCCTCTCCTAAACGTGTTGTCCTCAATGCTTGAGTAGTTCTTGATGCTTCTGTATAAAAATTCTTGTCCTCCCATGTGGAATCTTCAACGAGTAAGTTCTTCTACTTGGTGAGATACTCTAAAATTGATTGATTTCGTAGCTATTGGGTTCTTGTTTCTATGACTGCTCCAGGTTCCAATATGATTTTTCCTTCCTCTTCAATTTCTAGCAATATTGTTTGAATTGGGATCTTTTGCAACTTTTGAATAAGTGGCCATATTTCTTCATCCTTCTTCCATTCATCCCTTGCTTTGTTTATCCAATTTGGTTGGATAATAGAAATAGAACAAAACAATGCTTCCACATCCTCATCCTTTCTTGAGAGTGCATCTGCAACAAAATTTTGCTTCCATTTTCTATAGA
>APFE030299135.1:13369-71652 GCA_000404065.3 Pinus taeda
TTGTCTATGGTTATAATTCTCCATTTGAGGAGTTTGTTCCTATATAATATGGATTTAAGTTTCTCTAGTTTAGTGTGTGGTTGAGAGAATCTCTCAACCACACTAGTGTACGTCCAAGATAGAATTCCTACCTTGAGACTATTGATTGTATAAATATCTTGTAATTTCCTCATTAATTAATTAATAGAGAATACATTGATTGAGATAATTTTATCTTGGTATCAGAGCCTGTGAGGGCCTAGCCCCTCCTGGGCTTGGCCCCTCCTGGGCTGAGGGAAATAATTGGGAAATATATTTTTGTTTTAGTTTCTTAATTGTCCATCATACGTCTAAACCTGTGGGGTAAAGAATAAAGGTTTTGTGAATATTTGTTTGTTCATCATCCACTGTCCATTAGCTAGGGAAGCGCAGGCCGGTAGAGTCTTTTTTCCACCAGAGGGCTTGACATATTTGAGAGCGTCTGTACCGAGCTTTCTGCTAAAAGAGAATATATTGTGAAGAAGACTGGTGCGCCAGAAAACCTGTATTCAAACCCTGAGGAAATCAAGGTTGAGGGCGGTGGAGCAGGCAGAAAATGGCGATCTGGTCAGCTGAGGTCCGGGGAGCTCAAGTCCAGCATGATTGGGAAGGCTCACACTGGAATGCTAGAGAGGTTGGAAGAAGAAGAGGACGATCCCTTCAAAGATGAGGACCTTCTAGATGAGTTCAAGTGCAGGCAGTGGAGCCTTCTGTCAAGTTTATAGTGGCTTGTTTTTTTTGTATTTGTGGCAGCGTTTGTGTGCAGCTTGGCAATTCACTCACTCACCAGGAAGACTCTGTGGGATCTCCATCTCTGGAAATGGTGATTGCTGGTTCTGGTCCTCTTTTTTGGAAGGCTTGTGTCCGGGTGGGTCATACGAATCGCAGTATTTTTTTGTAGAACAAAATTTTTTGCTCATAAAAAGGGTTTTGTATTTTGTTTATGGAATTAGGAAAGTTGTGCAATTTTATTTACCCAATCCCTGGGAGGGAGTTGAGACATGAATATAAAAAAAATGAAAAGTATTAGCCTTATAATTACATGTGCGTAAGTACTCTGGCCTCTTTCGGCTAGAAAATTTGATTCATGTATATATTGTCCTTGAAAGCATTTGATGCTTTTGTAATCTATGGACATGGAGGCCAATGGAGAATGGCATATGCATACAAAAGAAATATGGAAGCTGAAAATTCAGTGGTTATTGAGGACAGCGAGGAATACTACAGTGATTTATGCTCCAGTTGGGATTTATGAAGCTGTTTATTGGTTTGATGCTAATCAAGTTTGTTGTGATATGTAATAACAGAAGCGAGCTTAATCTAAAATGATGTAGGAACACTGTGCAAACTGGTTGTCTGATTATTCTGACAAGTATGTAAGCAGTTGGGCTAAAGTTTGCTGTAAGAAAGCTTCATAAGAGAAATTAATGTCCAATTTACGGTATGCAGCTGGCAGATTCTCGACACCTCCCCCTGTTGGCAGGAGTTCTTCTTCTTCTTCTATGATTTGCAATAGAGGGCTTGGTGGGTCAGATTCAGATCATGCATCATTTTTCCGGGCATCCCAATGTTGTGACTATGAAAGGGGCTTATGAGGATTCCTTGCATGTGCACATTGTAATGGAACTATGTGCTGGGGGTGAGCTCTTTGATCGGATTATTGAGAGAGGACATTTTAGTAAACGGAAAGTGGCTGACTTGACACAGATTATTGTTGGGGTCGTTGAAGCTTGCCATTCGTTAGGCGTTATGCATCGAGACTTGAAGCCGGAGAATTTTTTTTTGCTTGTTAACAAGGATGATGATTCATCATTGAAGGCAATTGACTTTGGGCTGTCTGTCTTTTTCAAACCTGGTCAGGTGTTCACTGATGTGGTTGGAAGCCCATACTATGTTGCCCCGGAAGTGTTATGCAAACGCTATGGTCCAGAGGCAGATGTGTGGACAGCCGGGGTCATCATATACATCTTACTCAGTGGTGTTCCACCATTTTGGGCAGAAACACAACAGGGAATTTTCGATGCTGTGCTACGAGGTTATATTGATTTTGATTCAGAACCCTGGCCCACAATTTCTGATAGTGCCAAGGATCTTATCAGAAAGATGCTTACTTCAGAACCATCTGAGCGCCTGACTGCTCATGGAGTTCTATGTCATCCGTGGATATGTAAAGATGGTGTCGCTCCAGATCAAGCTTTGGATCCAGCTGTATTATCTCGATTAAAACAATTTTCCGCAATGAATAAATTGAAGAAGATGGCACTTATGGTAATAGCTGAAAGCTTGTCAGAGGAAGAGATTGCAGGTTTGAGAGAGATGTTTAAGGCAATGGACACTGATAATAGTGGTTCAATAACTTTTGATGAGTTGACGGAGAGGCAGAGATCTGATGGAAAGGATCTATTAAATCATTGAGCCACTCCTCTATTGTGAATTTTTTGCCCTTGTGAATTTCAACTTAACATGTAAATGCATTTATGTAAATCTGGTTAAAAGAACTAGATTGTTGTGACATTTAGCTTGGCAAACTAGTGTCACCAGTGTAAATCTATGTTGGAATTTGCCATTCCAACAATAGACAAATCTATTTGCAGGAATGATTTATTACCAAATATGAGAAGACATGACAGCTACATCAGAGATTGAAGGATGATCGAGATCCTCTTGCAGATTGTTAGCAAGCATGAGGTAGCATGCTTGAAAATTGTTCTTGAAGGGAAAATTGTGTTCTCTTCGTGGGGTTGTAAGTGCCTGTGTTCTGGTGGACCTCTCACAGATGAGGTAAAGGAGCAACAACAATATTTATGGTGGACAACAAAGTAGATATGTGTTTGACTTAGTGTGGTTTGTGGAATAGACTCCCTAGCATATTATTGTAATAGTCATTGTATGTACTAGAAACTCCAAATGTTGAATGTAAGCCTTGTAAAGGCATTTGAAAGTTCGTGGTGATCTCAAAACCACTTTGTAATGGGTTGTGGTCAGCCTGAAACCATCTTTTGTCACTGTAATGTGACGGTTGGTGGTGAACCAGAAACCATCTATAGAGTCCTAGAGGCTACAAGATTTGCCCGGTGGTGGCATATTGAAGTTGGCGGATTTGCCCGGTGGTGGTAAATTGGACTTTCGCGGTGGTGGCATATTGAAGTTGGTGGATTTGCCCGGTGGTGGTAAATCGGACTTGCCCAGTGGTGGCATATTGAAGTTGGCGGATTTGCCTGGTGGTGGTAAATCGGACTTGCCCGGTGGTGGAAGATTGCCTTTGTGGTTGAATCGCCTATGTGGCTTGAGGTGCCTTTGTGGCTGTGTGTACATAGGAGCTCTGTGCTCGTAGGAGCAGGTGGACTGCAGTAACATCTGGCCCAGAATCAGATGATTTTCTCTGAGTAGAAGGGGATTGGCGTTTTTCGCGCTAATAGCAATGCCAGGAAGGCCAACTGGCGCGTATGTTAGGCCATTAGTCGCGCCAATAGGTGCGGGTTTTTTAGTTAAGGATCGCGCCAATTCCCCTTCGATGGGATCTGCGGGAAGCCTCAAATTTGTTTGACGGTCTGCAAGGGGTGCAGGATTGGAGAAGTTGCAGATCTATCCGGGAGAGGCGGATCAGATCAATTTTGATCAGATCAATTCTTTGGTTGTATTGGAAACGCCAAATTTGCAGATTGTGGATCTGTCCGAAGACGGAAAATTGTGTTTTTTGGAGGTTCTGTACATGCAATTCGCCTCATGGTGGTGGATTTGACTATCATGACAAGTAGTCATTAAGCGGGGGAGTTGGAAATAATTAATTCCTACTTGTCTACGGTTATAATTCTCCATTTGAGGAGTTTGTTCCTATATAATAGGGATTTAATTTTCTCTAGTTTAGTGTGTGGTTGAGAGAATCTCTCAACCACACTAGTGTACATCCAAGATAGAATTCCTATCTTGAGACTATTGATTGTATAAATATCTTGTAATTTCCTCATTAATTAATTAATAGAGAATACATTGATTGAGCTATTTTTATCTGAAGTGTCTTCCCATTCGGTAAGGTCGTCATTTCTTAAGTGCATGTAGCATTGCCAACATTTCCTTCTCATAAATAGCTTGCTTGAGATGTAGCAGTAAAAATACCCAATTAGCTACATCAAAACATTTTTCACTACGATGTTGATCTACCTATTGTTTCATTCGCTTTTGCACCAAAGTGGCACTATCCTTTAAAAGTTGGAGAACTTGTTGTTGATGCTCAATGTGATCTTTCACTGCTTGAAACCTTTTCTTCTTGATATGTCCTTGTATCTTTAGAGTTTGAGGAGTGGTAATTTATTCTAATCCTTTAAAAGATATGGTCGGATTCATTTCTTGATGCTCGATTTGATCTTTCACTTCTTGAACATTTTTCTTCTTGATATGTCCTTCTATCTTGATAGTTTGAGGAGTGGTAATTCTGACCAATGAATTACAAGACATGGTTGGATTCATTTCTTCTTTCTCGATTTGATCTTTCACTTCTTGCACCTTTTTCTTCTTGATATGTCCTTCTATCTCGAGAGTTTGAGGAGTGGTAATTCTTACCAATGCTTTACAAGATATGGTCTGATTCATTTCTTCTTTCTCTGGGGTTAGGTCCTGGTGTATATCCTATTCTTTTGATGTTTGTTGATCCTTTCATTCCTCCTCTTCATACTCTATGTAAAGTAATTTCTTCTCAGCACACTTATCATCTTTAGTGCATTTTCTATCACAACTGTAACGAAGCCCCTTTTCTCTTTTTTCTGCCAATTATTGTGGTGTAACCCTTGTAGGTTGTGGAAGGCCAGGAGAGACAACACTTCTATATTTATAGTTGTGAAGGGTAGACTTCCTTGTTTCCATAATTTTACTTTCCACTATGTAACAAAGCCCTTTTACTCTTTCCAAATTTTTGTGGTGTTTCTCTAAAGAAGGTGTTTCTCTTTGTATCCTCATAATGTGCAATCATTTCCTCCATGAAAATTGACCATGTAACAAGTTGTTTACGAGAACAAAGCCATTTATACCATAAAAATTGATCCGGTTCTAAATATGAATATGCAATACATACCTTTTGTAACAGTGGTACACCATGTAGATCAAAATATTTCTCCATCTAAAGTATCCAATTTACCGGATCCTTGCCATTAAACTTCTTCATATCTCCTTTTCTTGATTTTAGGAGCTCGATCTTGAAATGAATATAACTCTTTAATTTCTGTTCTTCCAGTTCTAAAATTACTATCCGTATTGATCCAAATTGATCCAAATTGGATTCTCCAAGGAAGAGTTATGTGAAATCTCCCACAGTGACCTTATTATAGACTAGTTCAGTAGAGCAAACTTGTATGATATGCCACGTGTCACTGTTTCTACCTTTGGCTCTGAAAAATATATACAAGAAACTATAGTCTGTCCTATTTCTATAAATTCTTACAAAATTTCAATCCGATGCTCAGAGAGAAAGTTATGATGATTTTCCCCAGGTCACCTGTTTGGAATGTAACTTAGTAGTCTACAAACAAACCAACTTCCTCAGATCATATCTCCACAAATATAGTGTGAAAAGCTCTGAAATTCGGATCTGAGGTTCAGTACGACTTTGTCTCAAATGGGTTTTTGTTTTCGCTTATGAAACTTCACAGAAAAAAGTTATAGCGAATATTCCATGATGACCTATTTGGAGCAGTGAAACCCTAGAATCCAAAGCTTTGATACCAACTGTTATGAAGCTAACTCAAGAAAAGATAGGAAAGATAGATCAACTCCTTAGAATTCAGCCGCTTCATGGGGGCAACCTCCTTTACATTACATAAATGAACAATTCTTCGATGATACAAATGACAAGACCTCCTTTCTATACATAGGAGTCTAAGGGGTCATAATATAATCAGAGGCGACATAACAATAATAATGTAAGGGCACAATAATAACAATAGTGGGTCTTCTATGGGGCACAATAGTAACAGTATGGGCACTACATGGGTACATCAATATAATAAGGGGGTTGTACTAATAACAACAAGGGGTTACCCTAGTAGTATAGGGGCCTAACAAGATCATTCGTAAAGTGCTATACATCTGGCAACTCAAGTGTAGCCAAGAAAGGTAATTGAGTGTTAAAAGGCATGGGAGGTTGATAAGCGGGCCTGTAGGGAGGAGCCCATCCCTGCTGGTAAGGATTTTGGCCCCACAGTGGGGGATTTTGGCCATATGTCATTTGAGGCTGCCCTCATTGCATATTAACTTGACCATAGGGAAGATTTTGTTTGAATACCTTGAAACTGTCCAGGCATAGGTTGCTGATAGGCAACATATGGGTTAAAAGGATGTTGAGCCTATTGACCTTGGACATATGGATATGGGACCTATTGTCCTTGAACATACGGCTGATGAACTTGCTGTCCCTGAACAAGAGGATTCTGGACCTGCAGTCCTTGGGCATAAGGTTGATACACTTGTTGCCCTTGGACCTAGGGATTTTGTACCTGATGTCCTTGGCTGGTAGGTTTTTGAACCTCTTGACCTAAGACATGAGGATTTTGGGCCTGTTGCTGCAGGACATGACCTTGACCCTACCCCTACAAGGGTTGTTGATGCCCTGGTTGGTTTTGTTGTTGCAAGGGTTAACCTTGCAGTTGCAAAATTTGTCCTTGGGGCTGCAGAGGTTGGCCTTGCGGGGAAATTGGTTGAAAGGTGTTTGGAGCATATTGCATCTAGTGCTGCGTGGCTTGCTGCAACTGTTGTAAGGATTGACCTTGTGGTTGTTATAGGTGACCTTGCTGTGGGATAGTTTTCCCTTGCTGCTGCATGGAGAGTCCTTGCTGTAAAAAAGGTTTTCCTTGTGGTAAGAAAGGCTACCCTTGCTGTTGTAGAGGTTTTCCTTGCTAATGTAAGGGTACTTGAACAGTGCTAGGGAAATTTCTGAACTCAATTTGGTCGTAGCTAGGCTGGATGTATTGCTCATATTAGAGGGTGTAAGGTTGATTAAGCATTCCTTGAGAACCATATGGAAAGTGAGGATTTTGGTATTGGATCTGAGCCCGATAGGGCTGCTGATACTAAATATTGTTCAATCCATATGGACCAATGGGATTCTGAACCTGTTGGTACTGGACATTGCTCGATCCAGTAGGATCAACAGGGTTATAAATATTACCAGAAGAATTATGGTTTATACCAAGCAGGTGAACTTGTGAGCCACTCACATTAGTGTCACCTGACACCATAAAAACATTTAGGTTCTGCTCCCCAGGTGATGGCACAATCTAGCCATTGACTAGCGGGATGGAGGAACTGACAGAGACAAGCTTTGGAACTACCAGTTGTGTCTTGACATGTAACTGAGATCAATGATACAAGAGTATTCAGAAAAATGGGTTGCACTAGATTGAAGTGACAACCTATTGGGAAGTCCTGTTCGTAACAAACAGACCTGACGTAGGCTTGATGCCTGACACCCATACATGATTATGGTAAAGTGATGAGGCACCAGGTGTACCTGAAACTAAGTGCGCCAAAGACACATAGTTGGGTGGAAAACTAGTGGAAATACCTTCGGTAAAAGGGAAACCCTTGGGAGGAAAATACAATTGCAATTCTTCCACCTCAATAGTGTGTGGAGTAGAAACTTCAGACTCATCTGGAGATGTGACTGGAGCATCACCTTCAAGTTCCATGTTTGAAAACAAACGACAAGGAATGGTGGAACAAGTACTGGGGGATAGTTCCAAAGGAACACCCGGTTGGTCGTACGGACTGTAAGGACGTTGCAATGATATTTCAACAACGTCAAATAGAGGGTTCGAAGGATAGATAACCAATCCATGTTAATCGCTAGTGGTTGGTGAGTTCTCTAGAGTTCGAACAGGGTTGTCCAGAGATTCCGGGCCAAGATCAGTAGATGACCCAGTATCGAAAGTAGGCATAGGACGAGATGACAATGGTTGAACACTCAAAACAATTGCGAGTTCAACATTTTGGTCCTCGAGTGACTCTAGTAACTTAGGAAATGACTCCTCAAACAATATTTCAAACGAAGGAGAGGAAGAGGAATTGGGTGAACCAAATGGTTTAGCCGCGATGACCTTGTCTTAGTCGATGGAACCAATAACTTGAAGGCTTTAAAATTTTCTTTTAATGAAACTCACGATTTGGTCTCAAAAATACTAAAATGGTATTTTGGATCGTGGGTAATCAATTATTAAGATGCATAAAAGACTGGTGCTCTTTCATTTTTTAAGAGTTGAGATAGAAACAAATATGACTCTTTCACTTTCGATTGCAAACGAGCTCGAAAGAACAAGTGCTCGAATGATATTTTAAGTTTAATGAGTCAAAAAGATGAAATGACTACTCTGGATGATCTAGGTAAATAGGATTACCAAGCAATGTTGAACTGCAGAATACCTCCCGGTGAACCAAGAAGTACGAGAAGGAAATCTCCTGGAATGTTGTGTTTGGTGTATCATGTTTGCAAGGCAGCCGACTCGGCTTCCAAAGGATAAAAGGATTGCAACCTAGTGGTGTCTGTTGTTATATTCTCAACAGTATGGGGAGCAAAAATCCATAATAGTGCTGTCTAATGCTAAAGCTAATGACAGCTGCTAGGTTTAAAGATGTCGAAACATGTCTATAGCCTAGACCTTCTAGATATGATCATTAATGTCAAATGCGCCTTAGGTTAATTGAATTCATTTTAAAGTTGATCTTGAGTTAGGTTCCAGTTTTTAGGTCTTAGCGATGCTACTCGAAAAACATCAAATGAAACTAAATGAGACACGACCCTTTCAATTTGATGAAACCCTTACACTAGAGAGGGTAGAAACTACTCAATCAAATGCAAAAAAACAAGCAACTGAAAAAGAAATGATCTTTCACTACCTTAATTTTTCAAAAAATAACCTAATGAAAAATACTTTACAATTCCTAATTTCCTAACAAGCACTTACCTATTAGTCCTTTCAAAAAAAAAATTCTCTTCCTTTTTCAAATGCTGATGTAATTCTAGTCTTTTAAAGGATGCAAATTATCGTAACATAATGAATCAACAAGCTATAATTTCATACTTTTTCATGAAACAACGAAACAAAATTTTCGCATATAATCTTTCAGTGAAAACGTTTTTCCAGGCAATAAGCTCTCCAAGAAGATGAAAACATGAAAAGAAAATTTCATTCAGGTCAATGAAATACAGATTTTATAGAACACAATATCGACAATGTAATCTATCTAGGAAAAGAAATGTTTAGGTAAGTAAACAATTTTTTTTCAAACTTGTGCAAAAAGAGGTCAAAGGCATAAAAAGGACCCAAAATAAAATGCAAAGAGTAAACACACCTACAACCTGACTTAGTGATTTCTCAAAATGCTGAATGGACAACCAACTAGATGCCCTAGTGTCGTTGGCCACTCATTGACTCAATCAATCAAGTAGAAAGATGACAAGCCAACAAGCAAACCAAACCAAATGAAAAGTAGCTTTCTAATCAGGGATAAAACTATCAAAGAGGCTTATGGGGTAAAAACCACAAGAGAAGAACACACTAGCCAAGATTGGGGTCAAGCCCTAATCCTCACTTATTGGCATTGGCACGACTGCCTAATTGACAACAAACACTAGAGGCTAGTCGGCACGACTGTTTCTCAGCAACTCACGCTGGTCAGTGCGACTGTCAGCCAAATTAAGCACGTTGATTGAGGTAGCTAAGGAAAAATATTTTATTTTTGAAAAGGGGATCAAATGTGCTACTATGAATTTTAGACTCAGACCAGTAAATAGGAGAAAAGAAATAGAACTAAATGGAAAACGTGAAACTAGAAAAGTTCTCACAAAATCATGAAATCCAAGACAAACAAAAGGATTGGATCCCTAATGAAGTTGCCAATTCGTGGTGAAGTAAAATTATAAGTGTGGACACGAACGAATTCCTCTAGCCCGATAATGGGTCTAACCACAACAGATACATTCTATGGAATATTTCCGTAGGTTAGAATCAAAGAAGAGGGCCTACATCTTCGTCTGCTTATCTTGCTTGATGATGTCATCGCTTGCTTGCTCCAACAATCTCTCACTTCCTTCTTGAAGCTCCTGAAGCAAGTAAACAACAATAGACAACAAACATGATAATGGAAAAATTGTAATTCAACCTACTTAACAAGTCAAGAAACATTAAGCCATTAATATGTAATATTACAAAACATGTAGGAAATCATTTGATAGTTGAATATATTAATATCAAAGAGAGATTACAACCATTCGTCTTGACATTGCAGTACTCCTCTGACAGGCCTAAGTGCCCACACACTTGTGCTAGCATTCCATGATGGCCTCAATCAACAATAGTTTTAAGGCTCTTCCCTTTAGGCTTCACTCCAAACCAAATCACACTTCTTCCTCACACAACTAGATAGCTACAACTAGTAATAACTTGCTTGCCTACTCCAAACCAAAATAGCATCAACACTCAACCAAAAACTATGACTACAACTAGTTTGTGCTTGGGAAGAAGGGAGGTTTATATAGGAAATATGGATGGGAGATGGATCCTCTTCTCATGGGAGAAGGACTTATCCCTTGAGGTAGTTCCATCATTATAGGGGACAGGAGCCCAAACTGTCATCCTCGACCCCATCCGGCCAAACCATTTACTAGACTTCCGTGCAAAGCTTCTAGAGTTGGAAGCTTCAGCTCTAATTTAAAAACATTTCCATAATAGGACCAGTACAACTGAAACACAGCTCAGTCGCTTTGGCTAGAGCGAGGGATAGTGCTAATATCTGCACATCGGGGGGGGGGGGGAGACAAAGGCCATTAGCTCTGCTCCTGTAAACTGGGAAAAATAGAAGTTTCAGGGGAAATGGTGCAAAAGGGAATTTATCTGCTCATAAAGAGGGACACAATGGGAGTTTCTTCATGAAGGAAAAGCATGTGGGGTTGACTATAGAGGTCCTCCAGGATCAAGGAATGAGGAGTATAGGGACAGTGACAAAATGTTTTGTAATAGTGCCAATAAGTACAACAACCTACATTGTTAAATTTGCCCATTAACAAGTATAAAAACCACATTTTTCCCATTAAACATAACATATGGCGAATGAAACAGTGAGCACTAGGGCCGAGAGGGAGGAACCTTGACACAATTAACAAGGCAGAACTATGATTGGCATGCATTTTGAGGGAATATCAGAGGCAATATTTCAGGGAATATTCTTTATGCCAAATGAGTGAAGAATCTTAAAAATTCCTTGGAGGGAAAATTTTCACAGTGACAAAATTATGTCAAATTTAAACTCATTCTCCTCAATTTTGCACATGGAATGTAATGGTACAATTATATTTTTCATCTGAGTAGTAGATCTTCAGAGTCAGCTTGTAGAGAGGAATCTTTGTGGAATCACGAGGAATCTAAAAGATTCCCTAAGGGCCAAATTTTGATAGTTTCAAAACTAGGCCGACTTTATACTCATTTCACTCAGTTTTTTGCATGGAGTGTAGTGGTGAAGTCAGATTTGTCATTTGAGCAACATAATTTCAGTGAACCAATGAGAAACAATATTTGGGGAATATTTGAGATTCTCGAGGGTCCAAATTTTGACCGAAGTAGAAAAGGGTTGACTTTAAAGTCATTTGACATGACTTCATGTCGGGAATTGAACGGTGCATTCCACTTCTTCAGTAGATGTGTGCATTTTAAGGTCATCCACAAAAGTGGCGGTATAAGGTGCCTTTTGTACATATATGTTGTTTTATTTCCCTGAAGATTAATGAAAAAGGCCCCACATTGAGAAGGGCCTGGAGATGTAACCCACGCTAGGTGAACTCCTTTATCAACCTCTTGTGTATTTGCTTCTCATGGTTGTCATTTATTTTTGTTTCTTTTATGTGTATTCGTCTTATGGTTACATGCTCTTTTAAATTCAATTTTGTATGCTTCTTTGGACTGAAAAGATCCAGATCATTATGATTCTACCATCTTATAGTCAAATATAAAATTCCATGTGTTTTTTGTTTCTAGCTTTTTCTTGCTTGAGGTCCCATGTAGAGAATTTTTTTTTGGTCTTCTATTTAGGTATCCTAGTCAGCCTACGTTTCAATAATAGGGTCATTGAAATGTTGATAATTTAAAATCGCAATGTATCTCTTTGTTCAGAAATAATATGGAAAGGATCATACTTCTATGAAAAACATTTCTTCAATGTTAATGATATCCTTTTTATTGTATGGTAAGAAATAAACAGTTTCTACAACACGTCCTTGTGTAGCTACCTCAAGGGAAAAACAAACTTGATAGGTAACCGAAGATGGCAAGCAAAAGGGTTCTCTCTCATATCCATAGAACCTTAAAACAATTTGCCTTTTGTATAGAAACCAATCCCTTATTTTAATCTCTTTACTCATTTGAAAAATTCTTTTGTATTCCTATAGTATTCTTGGGGGAATTTGGTCAATTACCAAAATATGCTTATTTTTGAAGAAGAGATTGGCATATTCCATATAATCACATTTTGGTTTCCCTAGAGATAACATATATGTCCATCATCTCATATTTTGCCAAGTTCATTTAATGTAAAACCATATCTTTGAAAAAAATTGGGTTATCAAATGTAGTAGGTACATTTGATATTTAAATTAGAAGAAAGTGTGAATGGTGCAAAAATGAAAGTTGGTGGTGTTTGCAATAAATTCATTGAAATTAAGGATTATATTGGTAAGGTTGGCAATGATTTCTTGGATATAGATTAACAAACCTTATCCATCTCATCATCATCATGAGAAGCTAATATTGACGTCGAAAAAGAAACTTTGTATTGGACGCATATCTTTAACATGCTAGTTTTAACTAAAAAACTATCCTTTGAAATATTAAATGGGTTTGCCAAAACACCCTTTAGAGCTTCTAAATTCTCATTTTCTTACCAAGTAAAGAAATATCATTATATTGTTTCTCATTTATAGATTCACGATAGTGAGATAACCCTAACCCTAGCATCTTGACTCTAACCTAAGGGATTATTTTAATGAAACTCTAAGGCTAACGAGAGACATTATACATTTGTTCTAGCCATCATAATGTTCCACTTAAAATATAATTGTGTCGAGCTATCATTATGTTGAAAGTAGTGCAACTTGTTTAGCTTAGATTTTAAAAGCAATGATTCTTCAATTCTTGGTTGGAATTTAGTACTAGCTTTAGTTCTAAGGAAACCTACAGCAAATTATTGACTTGGGTATCACACATCCTGATTAGGGTGTTGATTATTGGGATGGTTGGAATTTGGTACTAGCTTTAGTTCTAAGGAAACCTCCAACAAATCATTGACTTGGGTATCACACATCCCGATTAGGGTGTTGATTACTGGGTATCATACATCCCAACTAGGGTGTCGATTATTACGTCATATAGCTTCCTTTCCCAATTCTAAAAATTAATTTTGGATTAGACATCATACTTTGAGCTCTCACTATAGACTAAGATAGATAGTGGGCAATTACCCAATATCGAGATATGGTTGTTGTAAATCAAGTTCCTCCTTCATGAATGGAGTAGTTACAAACCATATTATTCAAAAGTAGGATTAAATATGAGTGAAAAGGGGTCTCTTTTGTGTAAGTATTGAATAAGTACTCTTCATAAATGTTTGTACTAATATCATTGATTCTAATGATGATTTAGTAGTGGTAAAAGCTACAAGTTGGATGGACCCTGCTCATTATATAACCATCAACTTGAAAATAAAAAAATAGATGTCGTTGATCAAAAATGACATGCACTATCATATTTATAGGGACATAATTTAAGTTTATAAAAATTTCATGTTCAAACCCGATATTGATTTTGATAATCAATCTTTATTAATCACAATTGTGCGATTCAGCAGAGGTGTAAAGTTCCAATATGGTTGTGGGTCATTGATTGTTTGAGGTGACGATCATCTGATCCATTGGGTAGACATATTACCTTCAGTTCACATTCATCATCATGAGTTGATGTGTACCATCAGATATGTTAGACCTGCAACTTAAACCTAAAGCCTAACTACGTCAACTTCCGATATGAAAACTCCATATCAGATATGTTAGACCTGCAACTTAAACCTAAAACCTAACTACTTCAACTTCCGATATGAAAACTCCATATCAGATATGTTAGACCTGCAACTTAAACCTAAAGCCTAACTACTTCAACTTCCGATATGAAAACTCCATATTAATTTAGATCATTTCTGATCGTTAGATGTATTGAATTAACAACTTGTTTTTAGCTTACATTTGATTCTAATATGCAACATCAATCATTATACCTCATTTAGTTATTATTGTATTATCTGTGAGACATCCCAGAAGCTGTTAACGCACAATCAGTTTAGCTTCCGATATAGAATCATAGCTGTGGATCTTTTCTATCCTCTGGTCTATTCGTGTTGCGCTTGTAAATTAACTCATGGGCTAATGAGAACCTAATGTAAGATTTTACCCATCGATTAATGATACCTCTTAGCTTTAGGATGCAATATTTAATATTAAATTACGTACATTATAACCTTTGAAACAATGGTAGTATCCTGTGATAAACTCTCACGCCTAACATTAGAAGTTTTCAAATGAAGAGGAAAAAACCCTTGGAGCTTACAAATTCTACCCATTGTCATGTGCAAAGAATATTCCCCTTGATTTGATAATTGAATATGGGATAAGCAAAAGTAGAAAATTTTAGAATTTTAAGATTTATTAGACTTGCATTTTTTATACACTATTAATATAGATTTATTGGAAGTATGGATCTAATATGAGTTGAAAGGGATCAAATTTTTTCTAGTGCAAACATCTTTAAGAGTGTAAAATACTTTGTGTAATTTTTCATTGTTTAAATTGTATTTTTAAATGCTATACATAGTACGTAACTTAAACTCGTAAGTATGAAAAATATTTGTTGGATTTCAACAAAAAAAAGACATACACCTAAAAAAGGACTAAAACATTTTAACCATAAAACTTATTCTTTTCAAAAGATTTAAATGATATAGACATAATGTTTTTAAATCAATATATAATATATACATAGTTGACATTAAGTTATTGTTGCATTAATCTCCCTCCTATGAAGAAAAAGAATGTTCATGTATGTTTATGATTTTGTGTAGGACTTCAGATCTAGGAGTTAGAGGAGGATATCTAGGTAGGAGGGGGACTTCCAATTACAAAATTAGTTTGATAACTACATCAACCTACAAGGGTTAAGGTACATTCACACTCTCTTTGTCTCTACTATTTATATGATAATTGCAATATTGCAACAAGGGATTCAAATTGGTTGTTTCACCTATTGTCTTAGAGATTTAGAAACAAGATCTATATAGCAACAACTTCTTAGCATCTTTGTGATTTTTGGGCTAACAAAGAGCCCTATAACTACCCAAAAAAAGGGTTAAGAATCAAATTTTTGAAGCATTCTCTAGAAAGCTTTCTGCCCCAGCGTTAATGATGACAGCTTTCAATATTTTCTAGAGAAAAATTACATACCAACATTAAATAATTAAATGTTGCACATCCTTATTAGAAACAATACATAAATGCATTTATTGAGTCCTCACCATCTCCTTCTCTTAAAAAGATCCACATGGAAACCCTTTCTATTAAGGAAAAAGCACATGAAAATTCATGATTTCAATGGAAAATTAAATTTACAAATATTTTTAAAAAACCATTTTATTTCAAAATGAATGCTCCTCCTCTCTAAATGCCTCGCAACACACCAATTATGCCATTAGTTGCAAAGAGAAAAGCATCCTCGTCAGCATTCATCCTAACCAAATATTAAAATAGTTTTGAAGTAGTTGCAGTAATTATTCCAAACCTACTTTTGTTATCCTTCAAAATAAAAACTATAAGCATATAACCAATGCTACCTCACCTAATTCAATTAAATAGAATCATTTATTTGAGAGATGTGAAAAATAACTTATTTTCTCAAAGCAACCACCATTGATCAGGGCGACCTAAAATGCTCATCGCAACTAACTCATAGGTATTTCCCCCTAGGTTAGTTTCGTAGCCCATTTTCCAAGAAAGAGAAATTCCAACCAATGAAAAGGTCTATGGAATGATTTTCAATTTAGGAAAAGAATGTGTATATTTTTATTATTTATCCTACTCAAAGGAAATTTAAAATTGAATATGGATATTTTAACGTTGATTTTTCGATTTTTTTTATTAATCTATCTAAGTATATTTTTCATGGAATTATATAATATATATAGTATGGGATTAACGTGCATAAATATTTGATATTTTTAAAATATTTAATAAATTTTATATGAGTTTAACAAATAAATAGATAATATTATAACTTTATTTTTTTTTATTCATTTTAATTGAACAATTATCTTTTACTAAGATAGATAAATCTTCATATTTGTAGTTTTTATTTTATTTTTAAATTATTAAAATTATTTGGATTAGATCATTATATTGTATCTCATTTATCTCGATACTTTTAGATTCGATAAAGTGGAGGAATCAACTCACAGGACCATTTTTATCGACAAGACCTAGTTTGGCAAATTGTGGTATGAAATATTTTAGGAGAATTTTGAGGCATAAAATGATGTTATTTGGGGATAAGTTTATTTTTTGCTTTAGTGCCACACATTTTTGGAATATTTTACACATATATACATTTCCAATGGTGCAAGAATCATGTTAATCTCACTCTATATGCAAAATTTACACCACTTAGAAATTGACCTTCCTATTTTCACCACCATAGTTCGAGAGGATGCCACATTAGCCCCAATTATTCATGGAAAAGGGACTATCCATGTGAATATGATGAAGAAAAATCTAAAAGATTTAATATTTTAACTATGTTTAAGAGTTTATGTAGTCAAACCTAACCATTCATAGGCTATCAAGCTGTGTTATAACCAAGCCAGTAGGGGGAAAAGGCATTCCATTCTTTCGAATGCATTTGTTCCATAGAAGGAATAAAATAGTTTAGAGGGATATGAGACAAGGCACACATAGAGGATTTGTATAATGCATTATCCCATAACCCATAGGTTGTACTTCTTTATACTCACAACCATTTTCTATTCATAGAAAGAGAGCAAAGTGACCTCACCATCTAGCTGGATTTTATCTCAAAAGGGTTTCCGAAGTCACTTCTTGTGCCAAATTGTGGTTTGTGAGTTTTTATTTCACTATTCTTTATTTTTTGCATAATTTTAATGTGCATGCACACATAATCAACAATAATCTATACATCCAGAAATATAAAGAGAAATAAAACCCTAATAGTGTAGATTTTGTCTTTTTAATTATAGCTTTATCATATTCATTATAACGAACTATCCAGTGGAATACGATGGAAGTGTATGGATCATAATAGTATCAGAGTAGGATTATTTATGTATATTGTGGATATTTGTAGGAGAGCTAGATTGGCTAGGCCAAAAGTCATAAAACCCTAACCATGGCTGATGAAGTTGTGAATGACCCTTGTGACCTTACAGAGGAGAGGTTTTCACAACTTGAAGCATAAGTTGCAGATATAAATTGTAATATGAATATCCTCATGTTTTCCTTGATAAATAATCTTACGATATTTGGAAAATATGAGGGTTCTAATGCAGAGGACAAATCGTAGGGGAGATCGTGAGATCAGGAGGAAAAAAAACTAGTTGAAGAAAGGATTCGAAAAAGATCAAGCTAGTTCAAGTGGCATGAGCTATTCATGGTCCCTATTCAAAATGGAAGCAAAGGTGAATATAAAGCCATATAAAGGAGATACCAATGCTCTAAATCTAAATAGTTGGTTGCAACAGTTAAAAGTTTATTTCAGTGTCCACCGTGTTGAGGAAGAATAGAACATGTCATTTACGTACCTAAAATTAGAGGGTCGTTTGCTCACATGGTGGGAAATACACATGGAGACCTTGACGTTGGAGGGAGAACTTCCAATGACCAAGTGGGAGGACTTCAAAACGCTCAGAAAATCACAATTTCACCCTATTGGTTATGTAGAGGACCAATGGATCCGATGGCACTACTTCAGGAAAAAACAAGGGCTGAGGTATAAAAGTACACCACAATTATTATAAAGATGGCTATAATGTTGGATATCTCCCAAAAGAACCAAAATATACCCCTCAAGTATATGGATAATAAGATTTTTGGAGTTTCCAAGGTGGTGAGGTTGAAATCAGAACGTCTTTTCTCACCTACACAAAGAGTGCTTAACTTTTCGTATCCCACGGGAAAAATCCTTTAATACATTCCCCGACAATGATGCCAAAAGATGTTTTCACTTCTAGATATAGCCTCAGATTGCTTACAAGACTAGTGCCTAGTAACATCTATATTTTATGTGTCCCATATGATCTTTAAGGAACCGAAGATATCATATACATTTTATACATATATGTAAATACATAAAATAAACAACATGGGTTGGTTCATTCATCCATGGACATAAGCCATGTATTTCTGGTGCTCTTTAACATATACAACTCATAGGAATATATGTATGAACTAGTGGAGGCTGAGTAGTTCAAGGACCTACTATTTAATCAACTTTAGCAGAGAAATGAAAGAAGTGAGATAGAATAACTCATCATATAGAGCTTGAAACCTCAAGAATTCTACATTCATCACATAGAGCATGGAGCGTCAAGAGTTCTACACTTATCTAAATTATAGGTAGACATAATGGATGAAGGAGAATTGGATGCAATGATTCATGGAGCACACTTTAGAGATATAATCTCAAAGATGCATACAAGCATGTGCATTAACCAGTCAACACAAATGAATCTGTAAGAACATATGAAACATTTCTGGCAGCTACAATTACATGAAAGCTTAGAGGAAATATGAACATAAGTGAATTTAACAGAGGGGTAAAATATTGTAGTGCTCGAAGTTTGGAATCACTACCATTTCATTAATATTGAGATATAAGAAAATATGGGAATGATACTATCTCAAAAATAACATGTGGTTATTCTTTAGAATTCAAAACATTTTCTAAGTGTTTCTCCCTCCCTTTTATAAGGAGAGGGAGAACAAGGAAATTACAAAATATCAGAGGCTGAAATTCTAGTTGCCTACATGACTAGCTGTCTTAGTGTGCTGGCTTTGTCGCCTCCAATTATTACAACATAAATATACCTCTCTTGGAAATAAAACAACATAACAATATCAATCAAAAACAACAAAACAAAATTCGTAAATGAACTAAAATGATGTTCCTGTAAATATCTCCACACCACTCTTCTTTGTTGGCCTTTGGTCCAAACATGTTTTTGCTAAACTATGCCTCATACTCTCTCGGCAGGTTCCCTGTCACTTTTAGCCTTAACAAAATTAATTCTTCTTTTGTAGGAACCGAGAGTGACACGTGTAATGGCCATAACAAACTTTGAGCATAGTTGTCAACTCATCCGTCCCTTCGTACAATCTTGGTTACGCCAACATAACCAATCGTGCCCTACGAACAAATCATACAATTGTATCAAGAGTCAAGCCATTTAAGAACTTTAAACATAATAGGATTCATAAAGCTTCGATTGTCGATTTCCTTTGGCCCCTTATGGCTTATCCCTGAGGGCTTAAGTGAAAACTACATGGTGGAAACCTGGAGACTCAAGGCCTAAGCCTTCTGGAGCTAAAAGCCTTTAGCTAGGATGGGGGCTGATTCTTTGATATATTGCATTGTAACAGGTCCAATGAATAATATGTGGGACCATACTACATATGTGCCTGAGACCCATCTTCAATATCGAAGCTCGGGGATCGGGAATCCCTAATCTTTGCCTCTACTTGTACAATCCCAAAGCTTTCAATTGTGATATGTGGTGTTGTTTGGTCCACATGAGAAAAGGATAAGGGAGGGCCAATGGAAAGGCTTTAACACATAAAACCCTTTAATAACTTCTCCACCCAACCATTTCATTAACACATAAAGCACATATAATCATGTATCCTACCTTATGCTACCTGTCCCCCTCGTTTCGGGCCCACAATATTGGTGGCTTCCCTAATATGCACCTTTATAAAATGGTGATTACATGTTGCTCCATGGTTGCAATCATCGATCTGCGAGATGATGTCATCCTTTGACACGTGTCACCCTCTGAGTGGTGACATGTGTCAACCGATTTTAGCCCCTTATGACCCCTTAAAATGCCAAATATGCATGCCACATGTCCTCTATACCACCACATCACGATGAAGTCAGTTTCCATGTGTCTTTATTAAGACAAATCTTGTGCTGCCATGTGGCCCTACTATGGGAGAGAGAAAGAGCGTACCTGCTTTTGGTTTTTCATTGAATTTATTTGTTAATTGCAATTGGTCCTTCTCCTGTGATTTACACTATAGGCTCAAGTCCCAACACTTTTAATGTTATCAACATTCAATGGTTTCATGACACTGTAATTTTTCATAGCCTTTGAACATGACGATCGCCGATCTGCGATATAGGTTTGAGTGCGATCGCCGATATGTGGGATCGTTGGAACCTATGATATGTGATTTACACCAGATCTCTAAAATTTGTGATCGCTGATATGCGGGAGCGCTGGAACTTCTGATATGCAATTTGTGATATCGGCGGTCACTAATTACTTATCTTGCTACACTCCTCTACTGTTGTTCGGAACTTCGATTGCAATTTGTGATGAGCCTTATCTTTGGTATTTTTTATTTGTTTTTTGGGTTTTGAAAGGGTAGCTTCAATTTGCTCTAACCTCTGATCCAGAAGTCCATTTTTGGACTTCCATGTACTGTTGGAAAGCTTGTTCTGAGAACTATGCAACGAAGAGGGTCTTGTTTAGCATTGAGAGCTTCTGTGGCTTAGAACATGGTTGAAAACTTCTCATTACTTTTGTCCTCTTTATACAACTAGAACTTTGTTTGCAGAAGGTGACAACATAGGGGATGCCTTAAGGGATGAAAAAAATGTAGAGAATATCACGAAGATCCATTTACAAGTACAAGAGGCACTATAGAAGTCATAGGAAAAATATAAGGCCATGTATGATTAGTGCAGATTCAAGGCGGGAGATGGATTATGGCTATAGTTGAACAAGGAGAGGCTATAGGGTCCTGGTACAAAAATGAAGGGTATGCAATATGGCCCCTTCGAGATATTGGAAAGGGTGAGTGATAACTCCTATCAACGTAATCTACCACCATACATATACATTTACTGAGTTGTGAATATAGAGAATCCAAAACTCTATAAGCCTTCTATGCTAGATGAGGAAGAGGAACATGTCCTATCGTCTATGGAGGATTTGGCAGCAGGTGCTCAAGTAAAGTTGATATAAGATATAGTTTTGTAGAATAGGCCTAGAACTACGAGATAGGGGCAACATGACCTTTGGAAGATTGGGTTAGAAGGAAAACTTCCAAGAAAAGCTAAATGTTACACCTGACAGAAGGTGGAGGAAAAATTTCCTTACCTCATTAAGTAGAAGCTTTTGGGGAACAAAATCCTCCAAAAATGGGGAGGTGTGATTCAGATTGGATAATTATATTATTTTTAATCATTTTCAATGCTTACTTAGTGGAGAAAGTGGAGGAATAAACTCACATGACCATTTTTATCGGTAGGACCTAGTTTGGAAAATTGGGGTTTGAAACCTTCTCGGAGAATTTTGAGGAATCAAATGATGTTTTTTGGGGTAAAAAAATTGTCATTCTTTTCATATTACACACATATAGACATTTCCAACGACACAAGAATCATTTCAATCAGACTATGTGTGTAAAAGGTATGCCACTTAGAAGTTGACCTTCTTATTTTCACCACCATAATTCAAGAGGATACCATGTTAGCCCCCACTATTCATGGAAATGGGGATATCACATGATTATGATATAGAAGACTTTAGAAGAGTACATATTTTAACTTTGGTTTAAATTTGTAGTAGCCAAACCTAGCTACTAGTAGACTCTAAGGCTATGTTATAACTCAACCACTAGGACGAAAAGGGTTTCCATTCATTCGAGTGCATCTATTCCATAAATGAGTAAAAATAGTTGAGAGAGATAGGAGATAGAGCACAGAAAAAGGATTTGTGTATTGTAGTAGCCCATGGGCCACATGCCATACTTCTTTGTACTCACAACCCTTTTCTATTCAAAGAAAGAGAGTAGAGTGATCTCAACTTCCAATTGGGCTTTCTCTAGAAAGAGTTTCCTAGGTCATATCTTGTGTCAACTTGTGGTTTGTGGGTTTTTATTTCACTTTTCTCTATTTTCTGCGTAACTTTAATTTTCATGCATACACAATTAATAGTAATCTACAGATCCATAAATCTAAAGAGAAATAAAACCCTAATATTGTGGATTTCATATTTTAAATATAGTTTTATTAGATCTATTATGATGAATTGTCGAGTGGAATGTCCATGCCAGTTTATGAATCATCGTATTGATACTTATCGCAATAAAAGATAGACAAAAATTTTTCATTTGCAATTTTTACTTATTTTTAAATTAATAAAATTAATACTTTAAAATATTATTTTAATGTTAATAAAATTAATTGAAATAATTCAATTAAATTAAATATTTTAAATATTTAAAATTTAAATTATTTACTTATTTATTTATACTATTAATATTAAATATTAGGTGTGATGATTAACTTCTATTAAGGTAAAAAATGGTTTATCCTACTTTAGTAAGGCAAGATATGACTTGGAATTTTTTTTAAATTTATTTTTATGCTTGAAAGGCATTAAGAGGATTGTTCCCATATCATCATACCTTTGTTGAGTTAAAAAATTAGGAAGATTGGTAGTGTAATAGATGTTTTGAAATTAATATTTAGTCCTTGTGTATGATGTACAATGAAGACAAACTAATTTTCATGCTTAACCGTTTTAGTATCACAAATATGACACACTTTTTCATCCCAAGGGGTTTTCATCACTCGGTAATGCCCCGTTTCACCATGGACCTCGTGAGATTTTTTTCTTATTTAAAAGCAATGCTTATTTTCTTCCTTACACTACTCCGAGACAAATTGACACTTTCGATTTTCGATATTTAGATAGATCACTTCCTTATAATATCTTAATTTTATTTTCTCTCTAATTCCTCATGACACCGCATTTCCCCTTAAATATTTAAGGTGATATTATTTTAATATTATCCTTGTTCATGCAAAATAATATCTTCCTTTATCTGTTAATGATATACCCAATAGTTGGCATCCTTATTCTATCTCATTTTAATTGAAGGTGCTCTCGGATAGAGTTTGAAGAAATTTTAGGAATCTCCTTGACTTCCATGTTGTTTAACCTATTCTTATACATTATATACCCAGCAAAAGCCATGTTGTCATTAGAGGAAAAGCTTGGTTTGATAAGGAGGATAGAATAGGGTGTATTTCTTTTAATTTTGAGATTATATGTTATAAGTTATTTTTGTAGTTGTTTCTTTCTCCATGCCTCTCTAGAGACATTGCATCCCAAAACCTAAAATGCATATAAAATAAAAAGAGTAATGAGAGCTTCAGTTTTTTTTTTTTTTTTAAATCCCATATACTATGATTTACTTATTTACAATTGTTTTCAAATCAATAAAAAAAATATTATGCCCTCCATTATTCATTTTATCAATGCTATAATTCAAGTTGAGCTTTTGATGGATATCAATCTAAGATATTTTTAGGGAAGAGCCTTGTCCAAGTTATTGTTGTCTTATGCAAAAGTATCATATGCAATCTTTTTTATTATCATGACATTTTTTTTTGTTAGCATTAACATATGCCCATGTTAGAACAAAAATCTTGGAACATTCTTACTATCTTGCCAAAATCATAAGGACTCCTTTCCAAAAGAATAAGATCATTTCCATAAGGAAGAAGAGTAACTAGAGAAATGAGAGTTGTGCAATAGAACCTACTTCCTCCAAATACTCTTCTAACTTATGAATGTATATGCTAAAAAGGGTAGGGGGAAAGGACTCTTGCTTCAATCCAATATTGCAGTTAATTCCTTCTGACTATCCCTTAGTGATCCTAAACTTAGCAATACCATTCTAGTACAACCTTCTCAAAGTAGTCCTCAATTCAAAAGGAACCTTTATATATTCCAACTTTTTGGAAAGGTTTTTCCTATGAACAATCTCAAAATATTTCTTAAAATCAACAAAACAAGATAGAAAATAAATTTTATTATTGCAACACTCATATGCAACTATCTTAAAAGTAACAAGGTCGTTGAGAATTCAATGATATCTCCTAAACACGGATTAACCTTTAACTATTTTTATATGACTTTCTAGCCATCTGCTAATCTTCCATATAGCTTGGATAAAATGAGTTTAATTAGAGAGAGTGCTTTTGTCTCCACTTTATAAATAAATACAATAATGCAAAGGAAAAAAATTGAAAAAAACATAGAAAGGCACATCACACTACTAATATCTCTAATATTTATGTAGATAACCTTCTCTATATTCGAAAGAGGGTAAAATTTTTAGAGTTTTCTTCATTACAAATATTATATGTATTTAAATATTTAATAATAATAGAATATTCTTCATCTTCACTCTTTAATGAAAGGTTGTGATTAGATTTTTTAAGTTTTTTTTTTGTAAGTTCGACATTGGTGAGGCTACATCATGGTCATGTCCAACAACAACACCCGAATAGGGTGGGGAATCGAATCAGTGACTTGACAGATAGGAATGCCTTAAAAACAAACACCATCATCATCTATTCAAGGCCCCATGGATGAGTATATTTATTAAGTTACTTGTATTTTATAAATAGAGGTTTGTGATTATTTGCAATATTAAAAGGTTTTCTAGTCATATAACTTACTTCCAACTCTAAAATTTGAAATTTTAACAACCCTATTACCATAATTCTCTTTCTTTCTTTCATCCATGTCCTAGATCTATATGTTTATCATCCATTTAACCATTGGGCTAGTTTGTATATATTACACTTCTAAATATAATGATAATAAGATATCTCTCTTTTCACTATGGGTGTTTATCATCAATTTAACTTATATCACAAGGCTAGTTTGTATACATTACACTTCTAAACATATTGATACTCTCTTTTTGCACTAACTTTTAATGCTATACATATTTTATACCAATAAAAATATTTCATAAACTTCTCACATGTTGCACAATGACAAGAAACACTTACCTCAAATAAAGTGTTGGAGGAGAAGATATTTAAAAAGTTGGATCTATAGGTGATACTATTTAACCCTTCTCCCTCCAGGTCACTCACCTTCATGCATAATGAGAGTAATTTATTCTCCCCAACTCCATAAAATTTAAAAGTATTGAGTTTCGATGGTACCTCGAAGGGGAACCCAAGACCAGCGGGTTATGGAGGCAATTTTAGTGATGAGACATCTCAGCCTATGCACATGTCTGCTTCATATTTTGGCACCTCAACAAACAAAATAGCAAAATTTCTTCGCCTTGAGAAAAGTTTGAAATAGCATTGTAAGAGGGCTATAATTTTTTACATATACATGGAGACTCCTATATTTCCATATAATGCCTCTAGAGACTATTGCATAGTCAATTAGAGGAACATGTATGCCATATATGGAGACTAAATGAGATAATCACAAGTATTAAAAATATGCTGGCATTTTTCCAAGTCATTATCGCACATCACACAAGGCAGGAAGGCAATCGGGTGGTAGATGTTTTAGTTGATTAGGGCAGTTATGCACAAGGGATTCAATACAATGAACCATGGTCAACTAAGACGCTAGTGGAGGTAATACCTCAAATCCTTACGTGGCTTCAATATGTCTAGTAGCGGACCATTGGCCAAACCTTTGTTGTCCACTGGAGCTTGAAGGGCAGGAGTTAGGACCCCTCACCAATGGGGGTGCATTTAATGAAGGGCATGATTACAACTCACATGATTTCCATGTGTGAACGATGAGTGGACGGTTGGGAGGCAAATCATGGAGGTCAAAATGATGTTACCACCTATCCGTTGGAGGCGTGCACATGACCGCCCCATTTTTTATATGATACAACATAGTGGTTCTTATCTCAGCAATTTAAAGCAAGGCAAATGGAGGGTATTGAGGTTCAATCTGACATTCCCCTGGTTTATGATTTTCGGTAGTCGATTTTTCTCATAGCAGTACCTCAATGTAGTGCACACATGTTTGGAGTCTTAAATGTTGGCATGAATACGTGTTCCCTAACACCCACTTGTCTCTCCTGTGTCATTTCTCCTTAAGACATTGCTTCTCGCCTATTATACTCGTCGTTAGGGAGTTTTCTTCATAAGTGTGGGAGTATTACTATAAGGTTGTGGATTCTCTACTTCATGTTCATGGATGCACACCCAGTGCTCATTGCACCTGAGTACAACAATGGTTCTTTGCTTCTCTTCGAAATCCAACAGGTTTTGTTACCCTACCTGTATCCGTCCTAATGTCCTTTCATGGGTCATATTAATTCTTATTTGGTTTTACTTCGGTCTGGAATGGATTTATTTTAGTATAGGTGTCCATGTTTTTTATTTTATTTGTCCACAATATAGTGACAGGTCCTTCCTTCAAACTTGTCATTGAACTGCCCTCTACTTCGTCTCAAATCCTAGACTTTGTGGACATTTCATTCAGCTACCCATTCCTTGTTTGTAAGATGTGGTATCCAGGAACTTTTTCCTCATGGTTTTGATCACTAATTAGAAATTCTGGCCCAAAGGCCAACCTCAAGTCCTCAATCTGATTCTGTCCAGTCTATACATTGTCAAATTAGCGTGGTTGGTCTAGGTTTGGTCAATTTAGGATATATTTGGTTGTTGGCTGAATATTACCTCCACAACATCTCTCTACAATTCCCTTTCAACTACCGTGTCCCTGTTTACACCTTTCAAGTGCTTCCTCTATCATATTGTGGCAATTGGGCTTGGGTGTTTCACTATTATCTCGACAACATTTCTCTGCAACTTTCTTTCAACAACCGCATCCCTGTATACACTGTTCAAGTGATTCCTCCCTCATACTATCAGAATTGGGCTTGGGTGGTTACGTAACCTAGGATTGTTCATCAGACTACTTGTATTTTGTGTTGTCAACCCTTAAGTCTACCTCTGTCAACTGTGATTATGGCACCACAAATCCATAAACCTAGTCGTCGAGGAGGTGTGACAGGTGCTTCTTCCTCTTGACGTTGATGTATTTTTGGTTGGCATTTTGTGGATTACCCTTTTGATACAGTGCCTCCCGAGGTTGGAAACAATATTCTTCAAACTCGAAGCTAAAGATTTTTGGGAGTGAGCTTATCATTCACACTCAAAAATCATTGCTTCAACATTCAAATGGAATCTCGATCTTCGTAGATTTTGGAAAAGGAAACTTCACTTTCCACATTCAGTGGCTCTACATAGGGAATTTGGATACCTTCCTACATATGATCATACATGACAAACAAGTTGATCACTACCAACTATTTGCATGACAGGGGATAAAAGGATTCTTAGGGACATAAGATATAACTTGGACGACTTAGTTTCTAGGATGACTAGGGTGGAAATTTATGTCGTTTCCGACTGAGATCCTAGCTTTGGTTCACAGCCTTATACTCCAACTGTCATTAATGCACTAGCATAAGACATACCTCAAGGCAATTCTAATGCAGTATCTCTAGTTATTGTTCTAGATTGGTAGTTCTACACTTGGTCTATTCTTGTCTATGTTTTGTTTCTCTCTACTATGTAGTCACGAAACTTTTATGGTACATTATCCTATAAATGCTTATGGTTTTTCTATTGTTAGGCCCACTACATCCATTGCATGGAATTTTTGAAAGGCTATCTAGTTATATGCCACTTTGAACTACTAGGAACAAGTTATGGACACTCTATTAAGTTGTAAGTTCCTATACAAGTTTATGGAACAACTTGGTCATCTATATAAACTCAACTTTTTCGCTAATATAAATATTACCACCTAACTTAAAAAAAAGAAAAATACATTTACTATTTCATTTTTCCACCAAATTTTATCATTAAATAATTCTTTATATTAAAAAAAATTCATTTTAAATATTAACTTAAATATTTTAAGAAAATCACTCTTCATATTTTTAAATAATAATACTTTAAATTTATAAAAATAAAATTAGCTTCTTCTTGTATAAACTCTCCTTTTAAAACTCTTTATATTTTTTAAATATATGCCTAAGCATTTTATATAATAATTCATACTAAATATTTCTATGCAGAAGAGCATATTATTTGAACTGTCCAGCAAGAGTCCCCGAGAAAGCTGACGCCATTGACGTTTACATTTTATAAGAAAAAGCAATATCCAGTGCAATCACATATCAACAATGCAGATAAGTATCCATCAATAGATATATGTATTGACAGAACAAATTATATGGCCAGTACACAAGCTTTCCAGTAAATTGGCAGCCTTTTCCGATTCAACGGATCTAGAAGGATCCTGCTATTACAATTGGCAGTCATCCAGAAACAAAAACAAAATATTTGTTTAATCAAAAACACCGGGCGGCCACTAATACAATCTGATGAATCGTAAAACAAAGCATATGCCATTTCATTACAACAAACAATGGGTCATGCGTACCGTGCCGTGTCGGTGGATCTCTTTTGGGCACATGGAATATTGGTCCATTCTGTATATTGTTATATAGCTCCATCCTTGAGCAAGTCACATTGGATGCCTGGGGTTTCTTTCAATTGAAGGAAGGAATAAAAGGATCTGCTCAGAAAAAAAAAGCTTTGAGTTCTGAAAATCAAATTAACTCGTGTCCGTTAATTTCAGTGTAATAGGTTTTCTGCAGCAATGGTGTCTCGCGTTAATTTCTTGCAGATTGGATAATTCCAAAGGGATTGCATTGATTCATCGTAAAAACGGCAGGAGCGGGATGATGAATCATGCATTCTCTTTGGAATCCTCCAATATGAAGATTCTGGTAGAAAATGATATAGATGGCTCAATCTACTTACGTTTGTTGCAGATTGTAGATTTTAGGAAGATGGCTCAATCTACTTACGTTTGTTGCAGATTATAGATTTTAGGAATAATCTAGAATTTATTGTCAAGGGAAAAGGTCAATTGTTTGACTTTTTCCTGAGTATCAGATGCATTGATTCATCTTAAAAACTGCCAGAGTTGAATGATGAATTATACCTTCTCTTTGAAAGCTTCCAATAAAATGATTCTGATCTAAAAAGGTACAGATTAGTCAATCCAATTATAGTTTAAATGGATGGCAGAGAGAATAATCCAGAATCTACTATCAAAGAAAAAAAATCAATTATTTGACCTCTTTTCTGAATACCAAATACTAAAATATTTTAGGTATTTGCAATCTACATAACTTCAACCATAAGAACTACTCTAACTGGGTTCTTAATTTCATTTATGCTTCCACCAAGTTTTTGGGATTTGTCTCTGTCAATATGTTATTCCTTAAAATTAGATTTTCAATTTCAGGAATATTTCATAATTTAATTTAACATTTCACGAAATATTTTAGCATTTATCTTGTTTATATTTTGAAATATTTCCAACAAAATAGCTGCACAATGATAGTGGTACTGAATTTCATGTTTTGTTAGAAACCAATGACAAAAGGTTTAATATTCTGTGCGTCCATGGAAATACAATGCTCAGTATAAGCGACAACAAACGCTGGCTTCTGCAGTTCTTACTGAATATATTGTCCTATTCAAGAGAACTATTGTGCTATTTTTATTATCATTCGGGTCATGAATACTTTCCCAGGGCTGTTTTACAGATCTTCAAAGAACCTTGAAATGAGCTGAAAGTTTTCAGTATTCAGAAGCTCAACGATTTAGTTTCTCAATTGATCAGATGATTCAGCATTTGAGGGAATTATTGGAGAAATCGGTTTTATGATAAAGTCGACTTCAAGTTTTCTCGTAACACAGGTATGAAGCCTGTGATTGACAACTAGTTAGTTTCATTCATCATTATTTAACAAAAAATAACTTATCTCTCCTAAGTAGTCAGTTTTCAGTTTTTGAATTGCAAAAAATCCAAATAAATGTGAGATAAAGCTTACTAAATGTAGAAAAGACCTAATCCTTAATCAAACAAAAATAATTTTATACATTTAATTCTTAATAATAAAAAGGACTTAATTCTTAATCAAACAAAAACAATTTTATACACTTAATTTTTAATAATAATAAAAACAATTTTATATCATAATTCAAAGTCAATATTAATTTTTCCCTACTTTTGGGATGTTTGCTTTCATTTCAGCTATATATTTATAGTCTCTGATGAACAAACCCCTCACTAACGGCATGAGCCAGCGGCCATCCTTAAATCGATCGCAGATTGGGAATCCCATGGACATGGGCACAGTAAGTTTTTTGACCACTGCCATCCTTAAATCTATTGCAGATTCCTCCAATATTAAGGAATCCCATGGACATAGGTGTGGTCAATTTTTTGACCACTCCATGTCTATCCGATTCCCAAATATATAGAGAATCTGCTATCGACTTAAGCTCACTGTGAACCAAAGGCATAAAAACATGTTTATCTATACCAAATTGTCTTCGATCATGTCTATAAGTCATATGTGAAACACCAAATAAATAGAGGAATAAAGACGTAAAATTATCATTCTGCAATTGGTGTTAGGCGTGAGTTCAGAGACTTGAGGTACATGATTATCCTAATCATCATTAGGGGTCTCCATGGCTTTGATTATGTGGCATTCAAAATCGTAAGGCATTCCATATTCCCTCATAAAATGACAAACGTAGTATTGAGCGTTGTGATTTTGTGGACAGTAAGTGGGAGATCTCACTTCATTGTGCATTACAAGATTGCAACGTCTTCTGGATACACTTTCTATATCTCAGGCTGATCTCCAATGACACGGTTGGCACACTGAATCTTTGTGGGCCAAAGGAAAAATTTACGTAGATTTTTATGTAAAATGGCGTCTTTACTCAACTTTTAATAAAGAAATATACCTTCAATCCATACATGTGAGGTACTCGGAATAATGAAAACCCATATTTTATGAGAAATTTGTCTTAGAAGAGGATGCAATTTGGGCAATGGCGATGGAAAGAAAGTACACTGAAATCCCATGTTTTATAAGAAATTTGTCATTTAAGAGGGTGCTTTTTGCGAAGTGAGGATGGAAATAAACTAGTTAGAAAATGTTAAGAATTCTCAAAGTGATTTTTTAACCGAAATAAAAAAATTAGAAAGTTTGCTTGAAAGACTGACGTAGTAAAAACATATTTGTTATAGAAGATGGTGATATAAACGACAGAAATGTATCTATATTTTTGTAATTTTTTTTTATATAGATTAAAGTTTCAGTATATAAGTTTTTGTTTTCAAAGTTTGATAAATAATTACACGTATATATCCAGCATAGTTCGAGGATACAATTAAGATCACATAACTATTAAATTTCAATTTTAAGAATGATTTAGTTCTTTAGTTTATCAATGTATTATATTTAAACAATAAAAATAGAGAATTTAAGAGAAATATAGGAATAAAATGTAAAAGAAATATATAAATTAGACGGAATATTCAATAAAAAAAGATAAATTAGAATTAATATCATTTGCAAGAAGTGAATTTTTGAATCTTTAATTGATATTTAAGGATGGGAGAAATGTTAACTAGTTTTTATAAAGAGAAAAACTTCCAAATGAAGAATGCTCCAATATAATAATAGTTTTTGAGAGTTGTTATATAGTTTCCTATGATTCTAAATATAGTTTCTCATTACAAAAACCCCAACCCTTAGTGATATTAAACTTGATGGTTGTTTAATGACACTTAAAGCAAGTGTGTTTTAAAATCCAATCTTATATATGTTTTTCTTCCTCTGATCATCTAAAAAAGAACAAACAATTGAACTAAATATAAACATGACATGAAGAAGTTACAATGCTAAATGAAACAAGAAGAAAGAATTTGGGAAGAAAGAAACTCTTTATTAGTGGTTATAAGAATAACAAAGTAATTTTCCTAGAGACGCTAAAGAGATCTTGTGGGAAGTGGACCCTTCACCCTGCTAAAGGAGAGTCCTTCTTTCTCCCTTTGTGCAAGTATAGTGTCTCCCTAAGAATCTCTTGAAAGCTCTCTAATGGTGGGCTCCATGGATACAAATTGATGCAGGAGCATTCTGCTCAACAATTTCATTAGAGTCTAGTTAACTTAGGGGTCTTGTATTTTCAAGGAAGTTGGATTCCTATGTATGTAATTATTAATGTTTTGAGTGATTAGAATAGGAATTAATTAGATATTGTGAGGATAATTGTAAATGCCCTCGAATGTAGGAGAACATGAGTGATTAATTATGATGAGAGAGTTAGAAATCAACTGTAACTCTTATTGATCTCATGATTCGAGGAGTTAGAGAGGATCTTTAGGGATAAGTAGGAGTTGAAAGTAGATTTAGAAGATTTTCAGGAGTTAGTTCAACAAATTAAGGATTTAAACTAGTATTAGTTTAACAAAACCTTTTTGTATAAATGTAAGCCTAAAAGGCATAAAGAGAGGTAGTTAGAGGAGTAACTAGAGAGTAGCTAGGGAGTCAAAGAGTCAGATTGTAAGCCTACGGGCAGGAGAAGAAATGCCATTGATCATAAAATTGGGCCAGATAGAGATACTCTTATGTAAATAGTTGTTTATTAATATAAACAACCCAATTCCATGTTTGCGTGTGTGTGTGGAGTAATTCAGTTATAATCTGTGTGTGAACTTGAGTATTCTGTGTAACGGAAGTTGTAGGCAGAGTTTGGCAAGATACTAAGAAAAAAGAACGATATGAAGAATCCTAATGGATCACTTGAATTCTTTGGAAGGATCATAATCAAGATTCTAGAGTGGGTGTGTGCAAAACTCATAGAGTTAAGCTCAGGAAGGAGTCGTGTAGTAAAACAACAGAAGGAATAGAAACCTTGAAGAAACCCAAAACTACAGAAGAACATTAAAGAATTAGCGTAAAAACCCAACTGAAGAGAAGAGTGGAGAAGTGAAGTGTTGATGCACAGTAGCCATTGGATCTAAAAGATCAACAGACGAGATTTGTTCATGATGGGCAACCAGGATTAAGTCGCATAAGATGGAGCTAAGAAATGAATGACATAGATTCAATCTAAGTACTGGCGGAAGGAGGAAGACAAGAACTGATGTGGATCGTTAGATCTACAGATGGGTGAAATTGATGGATATCGGGTTAGAAGATGTACGCCAGTTAATTCAAAAGCTGGACCTGAACTTCTATAGATCGAGTGTTTATAATTCTCATCGGCTTCATAAAAGCGTTACAGGTTGTGCAAGTGATCCACCCGATATAGCTCTGGACCGTCGGATCAAGCGGATCTTGATCAACGGTTAGGAAGCGTTAGGATAGTTTGTTGATCGGAAGGAAGTGTAGCCGTCGGATCAAGAGTAAGATTGACAGTGGAGGTTGAAGCAATAAATTGGAAAAGGAAAACCCAAGGAGGTTATAGGCATGACTTTAATTTATTTGAAGTTCGTTTGTATTGTTGCATGTCGCTTGCGAGAGGAGATGAAGGCACATGATGGTGTGATGCGAGATTGCAAGAGTCATTGATCTGATGAATGAAATCAATGGTGGAAAGCATGATCGCATCCCGCAGATTAGAAATTCCGAATGCTAGATTCTGGAGAGTCCTTTTGAAACCTGTAATTGTGATTGCGATAAAGGAAAGCATCGGGTAACGTGCGAAGGCTAAGGAAAAGGAAAAAAGCTATGCTTTACGTGTGTTGTGGAATATTTCTAGTTTGTAAACATTATAATAGAAATAAAGTGCTGATAGGAAGTTTATGGGTAAGTCCATGAATAACCATAGAGTAAGAGTGGGGTTGGTTATATATGTGCGATCTTAAGGATTGATTAAAGTTTAGATGAAGGGTTGAGTTATAAAGTCCCAAAGGAAAGATTGATGAAGGGTTAGATTCATGAAATATTTCCGCATGCGGGTTACATGAAGAGGCCTTAAAACTTATATTGTGAAGGTTTGACTAAGAAGGCCAATGGAATTCCTGGGATGAATGAGATTATGCATTTTATATGCATATTGTGGGTATTGCAGTTTTATACCCTTTTGCAGAGGGCTATCTGAGCTAGTTAAATCTCTTTTGAATTAATGAAGAATTGTGCAGAATACAAGTCTGATTGCAAATGAAAGAGGAGATCAAAGTATTTGAATCTAATAAGTAGAAGGCATGAGATAAGATGAGAGTAAGTGATACTCTTAAAAATACATTACAGAAGCATACAGAAAACATAGTGATGTTTGTTTTCTCGAGGAAAGTGGAGGTTCTTTCAAATGTGAAGAATGGATGGGTACTGCTTGTGAAGCCATGCAGTGGCAGTGAACCTGAAGAATCCAATTGAAGATTGGACAGAGAGGATAAGAGTGTTCTCAGAAGGAAGCTGAGAAGAAAGCTTTTGAAGGCTTGGGAATCATCTTTGGTTTGAATAACATTGATACATGGGTGGTAACAAAGGAAGGTGAGAAGATTGTAGCAATCTAGAGCAAGGAGTGCTCAATTGGTTCTAGAGGAAAGAACTAGAGAAATACTAAAAGACTGAGCTCAGAAGAGAGAAGCTTAGTGAGGCATATATAGCAAGAAGGAGACTTGTTACTGCAGAGGTATTTTTGCATCTCACAAAGGTAATTCCACAAAGGATGTGGGTAGAATTGCTAAGGGATGAAAGAAGCTAGTAAGAGTTTCTAAGTGAAAGAAGAGGTGGTCAGAACCAAGTATTTCATTGTGATTGAAGTACAAGAGGAAAATTGTGTTCTTAGAAGATGTAGATGAGTTGAAGCCTAGAAGGAGCAGAGAGAAGTGCTCAAAAGAGGTTCCAGAGATAGAGAACCAAGGGCTTTCCAAAAGAATAAGTACAAAGGAAAGCTTGGTGAGGTAAGTGGTAGCAGGGAGGACTTGTTGCAGAGGCTTTAAAACAACTGATAGTAAGTGAGTGAGGAACTCATGAACATAGAGAAGAAGATGACTACTGATAGTCATAATAGAGATAACAGAGGTTATAAGGAAGACCGTAATAGAAGAAAAGTGAAGAAAGAGAATGCCAAGGTAAATGGCAAGAGGATGAGTCAAGAGGAAATGGACAAAGAGATTGTTGAGATGAAACAACAACTCAAAGTATTAAAAATGATACTTGGGGAAAACCAAAGACAAGGTTGGGTCTTGAGGGAAAGGGCAATGTAATGGCCTAAGTTACAGAGAAGGCTACGACAGAGGCAAGTGAAGAGCCTAGTGGAAGAACTCAGAGAGGCTGAGTTGGAAATGGAAGTTTCCATTTGTAAACGAGAACAAGGTAAAATTCTGGGTGAGGATGAAGATTGGCGATCTGTGGAAGATATTATGAATCACGTGAATGATTCATAATAGCAAGGAGATATGACGACTGAAGCATCAAGTGAGACCACAAGGTCTTATGTTTTTAAAATTGATAGTTTGTGTATGATTGCAGATATTGCAGGAGAAGAGAAACCTTTTGAAGATGTATTCAGAATAGATGAAGATCTAGAAGTAAAAGGTGACAAAGAAAACTTCTCAGAAAAGGAATAATTTGACTGGATATAGCAGGAAGAGTCTATGGATGAGTCTATGGAAGCTGTCATAGAGATGGAAGATCATGATCTTATCCTAATGAAGAATGAAGGAATATTGTCTTAGACAGGTAATCTAATGAATTCAATTAATGTTATTGATGAAGAACAAATGCAGGGGAATGTTCATGCAGATGATCAGAAAACGATAGCTCTGGAAGAAGGGTAAATATGGACAACAAGACAAAATGTATTGAAGAAGAAGGACATCTACTCAAAGATATTAAGAAAGAAGAAGTCTATACAAAAGATTTAGCAAAGGAAGAAAGGACATCTGGTGATTTGTCAATAACAAAGGAAGGTATGGAAAACTGTGTGAAGCTTCCAAATTCTACCCCAATTGAAATTATTGAGTTATATAGAAAATTAGATTTCAAAGAAGGGAGTTGGAAAAGCAGAGGATGTATACTCATGATAGATTGCTGAAAGAGGAAGACAAAGAAATTGTCATGAATGACAATCATAAGGAAAAGGAGATGCTAACGAAGGATAAAAAAATCGACATTACATAAGGAGTTCATTATTATGAACCAAAGCAGAGAGATATCATTAAAGAAGATGGTATGGAGGAGAGACTAGCTGACAATCTCATGAATTCTTTTGAGAATTCAAATCAGCATACTGATATGTCAATAGAGGAGGAGAAATCAGAGCAACATATTGATGTGTTTCTAGAGGAGGAAAAGGTAATGAGGCCTTATATTTTTAATTCTGATAATTGTTTTATGATTATAGGATTTGTTGAAAATGAGACAGACATGTTTCAAATTGAGGAGTCGGATTTAGAACTGAAGAAGACTGGAAGTTGCCAAGACAGACATGTTGATGAGGAAAAAGAAAAACATGAAGATAGTATGCTTGAAGAAGTTAAATTGATTGTTAGAATCAGTGAAGAAAGTGAAAGACGATTACCGAAGGTTGTCAAGGAAGAAGAAGGAAAATATGTTGGAACTGAGGAATAACATAACGATGTATTTGAGGGGAATCAAGTACAAAGGAAATTGGTGTTAGAAAATTATATATTATGGAGCAATGGAACACATAAAATATTGCATAAATATAAACACAAAAAACTCATAAAATAAGAGAGACACAGATATACGTGGTTCACCAAATTGGGCTACATCCACGAAGAAACAACTAGTCCTCCTTTTATATTATCCAGCAAACTGAAGAGATACAACCTACAACAGATCCGTTGTAACACCCTCTTCACTCTTAATCTCCTCTCTCTTTCTCAGTCAGAATACAGGTCTACATAGACGCAATGCAATTCCCTCATATATAGTGAGGGGTTTCCTTCTAGGGCAAAAAATCCTAAATTAAACATAACTTCTACCATTAGGTCTCTGCCTAATGAATGGCCTAGATTGACTAGAAATTGCTATACTTTTACAATGCAATTTTACATCTATTCTTAGCTTCGGGGGCAGTCCGCCAAGGGGAGGGCTCCCAAAAGGTCGCAGCCCCCCCCCCCCCTGGACCCCCCCTGCAGCGAGTATTTTATGGGTGACATTGCTGCCCCATTTCGAACTGGGGTCCAATGTGGCAATGCCTTTGAATACAAAAGATAATCAGGCTCCACACCCAACAATCTCCCACTTGGAGACTGATTATAGCAACTCCACCACTACTTTGTTTGCTAGATAATGACTCCTTTTTGGACCTGGCTGTTTCTCATCTTCTTCATCATACTTGAAGACCAATTGAAACTGAGCATATTATCAGTTTCTCCCTGGTTAAAACTTTTGTTAGCATATCTACAAGGTTCTGGCTAGTGTGTATCTTTTCCAGCATCAACTTTCCATCTTCCAACACTGATCATATGAAATGGTACTTGAGCTCTATGTGTTTAGTCCTAGAATGAAATGCTGAGTTATTTGCAAGATAAATGGCACTTTGGCTATCATTGTATAATGTGCCCATATCATGCTCCTTACCCAATTCACCCATAAACCTTTGTAACCAAATGATTTCTTTACTAGCCTCTGTAGCAGCAACATACTCTGCTTTTGTTGTTGAAAGTGCAACATCACTTTGGATTTTTGAAACCCAAGTGACAGTTATTCAACCTACAGTAAATACATATCTTGTAGTGCTCCTCCTGTTATCTCTGTCACCTATCATATCTGCATCAACATATCCCTGTAGAGAAATGTTTGAACCACCAAAGCATAATGCTTGATTTGTGGTACGTTTCAAATATCTGAGTATCCATTTCATTTCCATCCAATGTTCCTTTCTTGGATTGTTCATGTACCTGCTTACAACTCCCACTGCATGTGCAATATCAGGCTTTGTGCAGACCATTGCATACATTAAGATTCTAACTGCTGATGCATATGGAACTTTAGACATATAATCCATGTCTTCTTGGGTCTTTTGGCACATTTCCTTACTAAGTTTAAAATGGATAGAAAAAGGTGTACTAACTGTTTTTGCATTGTGCATATTATATCTTTTCAACACCTTTTGCATGTACTCATTCCAAGACAATGTTAGTTTGTGATTTTTTTTGTCTCTAGTTATTCTCATACCAAGGATTTGTTTTGCAGTTCCGAAATCCTTCATTGCAAATGAATTTGCCAATTTTCTTTTGAGCACATTTATTTCCTGCATGTTAGACCCTGCAACAGGCATGTTATCTACATACAATAACAATATAATATAGCTGCCATCATTTTGCTTTTTCAGATAAACAATGATCATAGTGACATCTATTATAACCTTGTTCAGACATCAACTTGTCAAATTTTAGATACCACTGCCTTGGAGCTTGTTTTAAGCTATACAAGCTCTTCTTCTACCTGCACACTAGTTTCTCCTTCCCTTTTACCTCATATCCTAGTGGTTGTTTCATATATATCTCTTCCTCCAAATCCCCATGGAGAAAGGTTGTCTTTACATCTATCTGCTCAAGATGCAAATCTTCAGCTACTACTAGACTTAGAATAGTTCTAATTGAAGTCATTTTAACAAGAGGAGAAAATATTTCATCAAAATCAATACCTTTCTTCTTTGAAAACCCCTTCACCACAAGTCTAGCTTTGTACCTCTGTTTTCCTCCATCTTCTTCCCTTAGCCTATAAACCCATTAATTTTGTAATGTAGTTTTACCTACAGGCAACCTGACTAAGTCCCAAGTCTGGTTATGCATTAAGGAGTCCATCTCTTCTTCCATGGCTAGCTTCCACTTCTTCCTGCTTTCAGCCTGCATTTCTTCTTCATAACATTTGGGTTCACCAGAATCAGTCAACGATAAATAATATAATGAAGGAGAGTATCGTTCAGGGGGTCTACTTATCCTAGTAGATCTTCTAACACCATTTTCAGGTGTTTGGGGTGTCTGCTGCTGTTGTTTTGGTTGTTGTTGTTGTCGTGGTTGTTGATTATTATTATTTTCAGGCACCTTTACTTTCTCAGTGATCTCATCAAGAACTATGTATTCCTTGTTTTCTTTTTCTTGTTTCTTTTCCTCCAATTGATTCTTATACAAGACCTTTTCATTGAATATTACATCTCTACTCCTAATGATTTTGTGATTTTCATAATCATATAAGCGATAACCAAAATGATTAACACCATATCCAATAAAGGTACATTTCTTTGACTTTGCTTCAAGCTTTGTTCTATTTTCTTTATCAATATGGACAAAGGCCTCACAACCAAAAGGCTTTAAAATAGAGTAGTTTACCTTTTTACCTGTTCATGCTTCCTCTGGAACACCACCATCCAAGGAACTTGAAGGCCCTCTGTTTATTAGATAAACAGCAGTATCTACAGCATCTGCCCAAAACTGTAAAGGCAATCCTGCATGCAATCTCATGCACCTTGCACGCTCCATGATTGTCCTATTCATCCTTTCTGACACACCATTTTCTTGTGGTGTTCTTGGAACTGTCTTTTCTGTGAATTCCATGCTCTGAAAAATACCTATGAAACTCATTGCTACAATATTCACCTCCATTGTCTGATCTGAGACACTTCAATTTCTTTCCTGTCTCAATCTCAACCAAAGCTTCCATTTCTTGAAAGTATCAAATACATCAGATTTATTCTTAATACAATAAATCCAAGTTTTTCTAGTTGCATCATCAATAAAAGTAACATAATAATGAGAGCCAATGAGAGATGATACCTGAGAAGGTCCCCATACATTTATATGCACAAGCTCTAATTTTTCGCTCTTCTTTTCTTTCCCAACTTTGAGAAATCTGACTCTCCTCTGTTTTCCATAAATGCAATTCTCACAGAAGTCCTAATCAACATTCTTCAAACCCGGAAAGAAATTCCTTGAGTGAAGAATCTTCATCCCCTTCTCACTCATGTGTTTGAGCCTATGATGGCATAATGCTGCATCTTCTTCTTTGGAAGTTAAAGCATTAACAGAGTTAGAAATACCATTGCATAAATACAATGTACCAACCTTTTCGCCTTTTGCTATTATCAAGGCTCCTTTCGTGACCTTCCAAGCTTTATTTGTGAAAGTTGTCACACAACCTTCACCGCCTAATTGCCCCATTGAAATCATATTTTTCTTCAGATCTGGAACATGCCTTACCTCCTTTAGTAGCCATTGGTTTCCATTCTGCTGTTTTATAAGAACCTTACCCATTCCAACAATTTTATAGGGTTTATCATTACCGAAATGGACATGTCAAAAATGTCCTTAAACATAGTCATGAAAGTATTTCTTATCAAGTGTGGCATGGAATGAAGACCCTAAATCTACCACCCAGGAATCAGTAATATTTTCGAAAGAAAGAATCAAAGCATCTTGCAACACCTCACCTGTCACATTTGCTCCATGATTGTTTTCTTGCTGTGCATCTCCTTCTTTTCCATTCCGAGATCTATAGTCTTTCTTTAGGTGTCCTTTCTTTCTACATTTCCAGTAGACTATCCCCGATTTGGACTTGGATCTGCCTTTCCTTGATTTACTGTGATATCCTGAGCTCTTTCCTCTTTCCATTTTTCTTCCCCTAGACTCTGCACTCAAAGCATTACTTGATGTCTCACTGGAGCTTTTCCATCGCATTTCCTTGCTAAGGATAGCACTGGAAACATCATCAAGCTTTAAAGTACTAGATCCAGAAACAGAGTTACTAATGGCCATTACTAAACCATTCCAAATTTTTGGTAATGAGCACAAGAATAACAGAGCTCTAACTTCATCATCAAAGTTTACCCTTATAGAACTTAACTGACTTGTAACAGTATTAAAATCATTTAAATGGTCTGCAATAGATCCACCTTCCGACATATTCATATTAAATAAACGCTTCATAAGAAATACTTTATTTGAGGTCGAGGGTTTTTCATATAGTTTCTCCAACGCCTTAATCAAACCCTCCGTCGTTGTTTCCTTTGAAATGTTCAAGGCAACTGATGCTGCGAGGCACAACCATACTGTTCCGAGTGCCTTTCTATTGAGGAGGTTCCATTCTTCATCTGTCATACCCGTTGGCATATTTGTTTTTCCACCCAATGGTAGGTACATATCTTTCTAATACAGATAATCTTCCATCTACATCTTCCACAACGAGAAGTTTTGGCCATTAAATTTCTCGACCCTAAACTTATCATCTTCTGCCATTGCTCCCACGGAGAAACAACCAGTCCTTCGTTTTATGTTATCCAGCAAACTGAATAGATACAACCTATAGCAGATCCACTGTAACGCCCTATTTGCTCTCAATCTCCTCTCTCTTTCTCACTCAGAATACAGATCTACATAGACACAATACAATTCCATCATATATAGTGAGTGGTTGCCTTCTAGAGTAAAAAACCCTAAATTAAACATAACTTCTACCATGAGATCTCCACCTAATGAGTGGCCCAGATTGACTAGATATTACTATACTTTTACAAGGAAATTTACATCTATTCTTAGCTTTGGGGGCGCTTCCCCAAAACCCCCCTTGGACCCCCCTGCAATGAATATTTTACAGGTCGCGTTGCCGCCCCATTTTGAACTGGGGTCCAATGTGGCAATACCTTTGAATACAAAAGATAATCAGGCTCCACACCCAAAAATTGGAGTACAATTTACTTTTTGGAACTAAATTTATAGGTATTTAACTGAGGTTGTTTAGACAACAACAAGAGGGTACAAATGCAAGGGTGGTCGTAAGGATCCAACAAATTCAAAGAGAAGATAGTGAGCAATAGTTTGAAGATGAGTGGACAGAGTGCAACAACAATTGGCAAAGTCATTATCAGTCAAAGGATAAATTTGAAATAGAGATTGAAAGAATAAGAAGATTGATGATGAAAGTGCCACAGAAGAAAAAAACAGTAAGAATACCGAGTAACAGAAAGAAAAATATAGCAATAGACTATGAAAGCATAGCTACTGAAGAAAAGCAACATAAAGTGTGGAAACATGGAGAACAACAACAAACAACATAAACAACCAAAGGAAAATTATAGAACAAAGTATATTTTCTAGGGAGACAAAGGACAAAAGCACATGATCAGGAGATCATGATTATTTTAACCTTGAGAGTCTAATGTAGGAGCATTCAGCTGAACAATTTCATTAGAGCCTAGGTAACTTAGGGGTCTTGTATTTTCAAGGAAGCCGGATTCCTATGTATGTAATTATTAATGTTTTGAATGATTAGAATAGGAATTAATTAGATATTGTGAGGATAATTGTAAATGCTCTGAAATGTAGGAGAACATGAGTGATTAATGATGATGAGAGAGTTCTAAATCAATTGTAACTCTTATTGGTCTCATGATTCGAGGAGCTAGAGAGGATCCTTAGGGATAAGTAGGAGTTAAAAGTGGATTTAGAAGATTTTCAGGAGTTAGTTCATAAAATTAAGGATCTAAACTAGAATTAGTTCAGTAAAACCTTTTTGTATAAATGTAAGCCTAAAAGGCATAAAGAGAGGTAGTTAGAGGAGTAGCTAGAGAGTATCTTGTGAGTCAAAGAGTGATATTGTAAGCGTACGGGCAGGAGAACAAAGGCCACTGATCATAAAATTAGGCGAGAGAGAGAGACTCTTATGTAAATAATTGTTTATTAATACAAACAACTCAACTCAGGGTTTGCATGTGTGTGTGGAGTAATTCAATTATAATCTATGCGTGAACTTCAGTATTCTGTGTAATAGAAGTTGTAGGCAGATTTTGAAAAGATATAGAGAAAGAAGAACGATATGAAGAATCCTAATGGATTGTTTGAATCCATTCGAAGGATCACAGTCAAGATTCTGGAGCAGTTGTGTTAAAAACTCACAGAGTTAAGCTTAGGAGGGGGTCGCGTAGTAGAACAATGGAAGGAACATAATCCTTGAGGAAACCCAAAACCACATAAGAACATTAAAGAATTGGCGTAATACCCCAAGTGAAGAGAAGAGTGGAGAAGTGAAGTATTGATGCACAATAGTCGTTGGATCTAGAAGATCAAGAAACGAGATTTGTTCATTATGGGTGGCCAGGATTAAGTCGCATAATATAGAGCTAAGAAATGAACGTCGAAGATTCAATCTAAGTATTGGTGGAAGGAGGAAGACAAGAACTAATCTAGATTGTTAGATCTACAGACGGGTGAAATCAATGGATATCGGGTCAGAATATGCACATCAGTTAATGCAAAAGTTGGATTCGAACTTCTATAGATTGAGTGTTTATAATTCTCATCAACTATGTAAAAGAGTTAAAGGTCGTGCAAGTGATCCACTCGATATCGTTGTGGACTATTGGATCAAGCGGATCTTGATCAATGGTTAGAAAGGATCTTGTTAGTTTTTTGATTGGAAGGAAGTACAACCATCAGATCGAGTGTAAGATCGATGGTGGAGGTTGAAGTGATAAAGAAATTGGAAAAGGCGGACCTGAGGAGGCTATAGGCATGACTTTTGTTTTTTGCAGTCTAGGAAGGATCCATGGTTTTCACATGCTCTTTGTAGCTTCTCACTAGTCTAAAATATATCACCCCATCAAGCCCTAGAGTGCTAAACTTTATGCCTACCTTGCCCCATTCAACACCCTATAATTCTAACCTAATTCCTTAGTCGTAAACTATCCAGGTCCTCCTGATCCAGAAAAACCCTTTCAAAATCCAATCAAAACTTCATGCTACTATACCTAGCCTAATATCCTTTACTTGATCAAGTCCTCTTGGTTGAGATCCCTATGGAGAGAGCCCTCTCCTAGCCTAGTAGGGCTACCTACTTGGGTAGGCGTGGTTTGTGGTTACCCTGGCATTGCCTTCTTTCATCCTGAGGTTCAATTCAGGTGATAACAACTTTAATGTACTTGAAGTCTGGTTGTATTGTCACATGTCACTTGTGAGAGGAGATGAAGGCACTTGATGGTGTGATGTGAGATTGCGAGAGCTATTGATTTGATGAATGAAATCAATGGTGGAAAGCATGATCACATCCCACAGATCGGGAGTTCCGAACGCTAGATTATGAAGAGTCCTTTTGAAACCTGCGATTGCGATTGCGATAAAGGAAAGCATTGGGTAATGTGTGAAGACCAAGGAAAAGGTGAAAAGGTATGGTTTATGTGTGTTGTGGAATATTTCTAATATCTAAACATTGTAATAGAAATAAAGCATCAATAGGAAGTTTATGGGTAAGTCCATGAATGACCATAGAGTTAGAGTTGGGTTGGTTATATATGTGTGGGCTTAAGGATTGATTAAAGTTTAGATGAAGGGTTGAGTTATAAAGTCCCGATGGAGAGATTGATGAAAGGTTAGATTGATGAAATTTTTCTGCATGAGGGTTAAATGAAGGGGCCTTAAACCTTACCTTATGAAGGTTTGACCAAGCAGGTCAATGGAATTCCTAGGATGAATGAGATTATGCATTTTATATGCATATTGTGGGTATAACAGGTTTTTGCCCTATGTTAGAAATAAATGTTAATTGGAAGGAAATTTTTGTGACATTACTTTGCTACAAACTTCTCTCATGTAAGTGGTTCCCATGGTTGTGTTTATATAACCCAAATGAGTCAATTGAGTGGTCTTTTCCATCTAAGTCCATTAATTTCTTTGGGGGATGATTGTAGCCTCCCCATGCTTGAGAGAGGAAACAAAGATTCCTTTGGGGGCTCTTGTACTTCCCTAAATTGTGTATATACTTAGGCTAATCCGATTGGACCTAGTACAAAAACCCTGTCATGGAATCTTAATGATTACACTTTGCTACAAACTTCTCTTATGTAATTGGTTTCCACGATTGTGATTATATAGCCCAAGTGATTCAAGTAAGTTGTTATCTTCATCCAAGTCTGTTAATTAATTTTGGGGATGATTGTGAGTTTCCCATGCTTGAGGGAGGACATGAGGATTACTTTGGGGGCTCATGTACTGGCCTCTATTGTGTATAATCTTGGGGTGATCTGATTACACCTGACATTGAAATCCTGTAATTGAATATTCATGATTTTTCACACCAGTAATGCTTGAAGTTTTATTTTCTATGGATCCACATGAATATTGAAGAGTGAGTCACATATATCAATGCAAATTCACAAGAATAACTTTGTGTGGATTAATTAAAGCATGATTTGTGGTAGGTAATCATATACTTTTGAATGGCTAATTATTAACCTTAGGAACCTCCGTCTTTGTTGAAAATTTTATACTTTCCATCCTTGACTAGTGTATTCACAAGAAAAAATTTTTAGTAATGCCAATTTCCCCTCGATGTATGAGATTAGGACAAACTATATAGCTAAAATACATAATGTTTTGCTTTACTGTGAGTCCAACTTCTTCTTTGGAGAGACATCTTGATCTAAGAGAGAAGAAGGGGTCCTAAAGAAGAGACTGAATAATCCACTACCAATTTATAATATATATATATATATATATATATTATAGAAATGAGGTAGGCATGTCTCACTCTCATGATCATGAGTGTTTTATTAATGGTTACATTGGTATATAAGAAGCATCTTATAAAAAATGTTCATAACATAATTAATGATGTTGATGTAGGAGACTGATCCACCTTTAGGGGTGCCTTTGATAGAAGATGTTGCTAATGAAGAAAAATTCCTCATGGACTATGTGTGAGCAGTGGGTATGATTTTATCATCAGAGAGATGTTGGCCTAATGTGTGAATCTTAAACCAAAGTGTTGAGCTACAACTGCTGCAAAGTATGCCACACCACAATGTGAAATAGTGTTGAAGAAAAACATTGCAGTTAATGAAATAAATGGCCAATGATGATTGCCACTATTCCATTTTAGGTTCCTCATTAGAACATGGGAATGAGGACCTAGGTATTACTTCATTCCTAGAAACTGAGAGCTAATGGAGATAGGAAGGAAGATGCAATCCTTCTTACGAAGAGGTCGCCTTGGAAATCCACTGGAAAAAATTTTATTTATTGAGTCATGGTGAGCTAAGGTGAGGTCATAGTGAATGAGGCCAACATACATGGGATACTATAGACTTCTCATAGTTGGAGCATATTGGATGGTGGAAATATTCAAAACAAGTTGCGATAGAAAAGCCCCCAAAGTTGGTAAGACATCCAAGGGGTGACAAATGATTACTTTGACTAGAGAGAATGGGTTTGCAACAATATAGTATGATTAATGTTGGTGGCTAGGGGTCATGAAACAAAGTTAGTACTAAGAAAATAAGATAAAAAGCACGAGTTCTCTAACCATGGGTAACTAGGAAATACCACCAGGTAGTACATGAAGAAAAGAGTGAATCGTGAATTCCTTTCTTCCATAAAAATCTATGTACAATTGCCAAAAGAATATAATGGATAGTCATTTAGAATGCATAAACATGGAGATGGGTAATGTGTGGTGTCATATGTGATGACATAAATGAGTAACTCTAGGGGGTGGGGGCCATATTATCTATTCTTGATGTTGGAGTGATAGTTGGATGGTGATAATGAAAATGGTTTATTAATAGTGGAGTTGTGAGAGGCCATGTGTAAATGTGGTCACACATTAATGATGATTGAAACTATGAGATCCTGGGAATGAAAGGGTTTGTTGGCAAAGATACAAGGGTGAAGAATGATGCAATGGCTTCATACATGTGAACAAATTATTCTTTGGTAAGGTATTATTGCACGGGCACTAGTAATGCACAGGGTACTACCATATGGGGAAATCCATATGGGTGGAAGAAATGCCTACCATGCGTAGACCTTTACTTGATACGTGGGTGTTGTAAGCATCACCTTACCTATTACATTGATTACTATCCTATTTTCTTACTCTTCATTTGTTTTTATTAAAATCATACAATTTATAAAATTAGAATAAGCGTGTTACAAAATGCCTTTTCTATTTCTTAATTTAATAATAATAATAATAATGATAATAATAATAATAATAATAATAATGTTTTAGGCGGACTTGTTCAATTCCTATTGATCATGGCTCTTCCACCTGAAACCAATTAATGGATGCAAACACCCACATCCAACAACTCTTGTAATTCAGGTGAGAAAATACCCATGATTTAGACATGGTTCCCACACTTGAAGCAATCGCATGGCGTTCGTGCATTTGATCCACTAGGTCATCATGCAAAAATTTCGTCACTAAAGGTTGAATTAGAGTTTCCTTTACTCCTTTTAGAAATTTACCCCTTGCTGGCTCATTTCACCTTTTGCTAAAGTATACCATTAGTCATGACTTGTCTTCATCATGATAGTCATTTTCATCATGGTCATAGCCACTCAAAGTCTCCATTGGGTCTTAGGGTTTCCAAGGTCCACTAAAACACCATCTCCCGCATAAAATAGCACCAAGTGAAGGATTAAGAATAAACAATATTTCATTAGCAAAATAGTTTGTAATTTGAATATTCAAGCAAAAATGTAATTTTATGGTTTTAATATATAATAAATCTCATGGTTGCAAGTGTTGTAAGTTAAAAGTTCCATAAACCAAAAGGAAAAGTTTCAAATTCATTATGTTTCCAAATCCACTAAGAAGATCATATCAGAATATCAAGTTCAAAAGTAAATTGTAAAAGACAAGTTAAGTTTGAGAAAGAAAAAGTGGGTTCTAAGACCAATTTCGAAAATTTAAACAAGGTATAAAGGCCATCAAAGACCAAGTGAAGGTCATTTGCACTCTTATCCATCAATATCTCACTCATCTACACTCCATTTGCCTCCCTTGACCTTTTCCCATGCCCATTCCTCTCATTTCCATCTCTTATGGTTTTGAGGACATTTTTCTTGGTTTCATGACCTCCATGGTTAAATCATCAACAAAATGTGTATCCTCATGCTCTTACACCTTCCCCTATCCTTAATATGCCTTCATAAATAGTTCCCATCACTCTTATCCCTCAAAATCATCATTTTTGTACAAATCCTAGCCTATCGCTACACTTTTGACATTTTTCTAGACTAGGCTTGTGTTTTGCCCTTTTGGACCCATTCCCCCACTCAATCCCTGAAATTCCAGTTTCCCCTAATTCCTAACTACACTCCATACCTCCCCAAATTTTCCTAAGAATTTAGAATCACCCTATCCCCTTTATTTCCCTTCAGTCCTATAAATTTCCCAAATCCCTTGTTTTGCCTACACTAAACCCTAATTTCCTCTCCCATTGAGCTAGGGTTTAATATGGAATCAAAGACATTTGAGAATAGAAGGCATAAGGGAGGTCATATCAGCAAGTATGAGGCCACTCCAACTCATAAGCATCATGTCTCCATCATTTTTCAAAAAAGTCATTCCAAAGGACAAAATCATTTGCCATACATAGGGTCTATTTTGCTTTAAAGTATGTTTCCAACCACATAGAGATGAATTCTACAAACGTGAGATATTTTTCTTTCCATCATAGTCTAAGGAGAAAAAAACTCATTCATTTTTCGTGTAGGTGTTATGCTTTTGGAGAAATGTAGAACATATAGGTGCTAGAAGAGGTTTTCTGCACTTATGGAGTGACGTTGGGAAACTTAATGTTTCTCCTATGTGGAGTTTCCATATGACTTTCTTGATGAGTCAACTGATAAATAGAAAGAAAGAGGTTTCCAATGAGCTATAATGATCTCAATTTGGAGTTGCGGAAGGCCTCAACAAGTTTCTTGCAGGAGCACACTTCATTTTTGCACCGTCACTCTGCATTTGTTAACTAGTCTTGGGAGAATTGATTTTTGAGGGGCTATACTTGATCATGTGCAGTGATTTATAGGTCCATTGTGTATCCAAGAGAGAGATATTTCTAAAGAGCTATCATGAGCTAAATTTTAACTCCGGTAAGGCACTCAAAATCAATTTAAAACATGGAGGGTGTGTGTGGCAAAGAGATGGCGCGCTTGGCACAAAAATGGTGTGCTGAGAAGTCTTGGGAGAAACTAATTTTGAGGGGCCAAATCAAGTCCATTTTGGAAAATAAAGGTAGATCTGGAAATGGGATAGGACAAGAATTCCAATGAGCTATCCTGGGCTCAATTTGGACATCGGGAAGGCACCCAAAATCAGGCTGCAAGATGGACGAAGCGTTTGACACAAAGATGGTGCGTTTGAAAAAGAGACGGCGCATTTCACCACTTGTCTGATTTTTCACTGTTTTTTCTCCAGATATGATTTTCATCTTGGGAAATCAAGTTTTTATCGATGTAATTGATGATGTAAATGTAATTATGGTCTTTTTACTATTACCTAGGGTAAATACATTAGGTAAATAGACTCTATGAGGTGTAATGAATCAACTTCATTGTAATTAGGGATGAGTCACTTTGACCACCCTACACTCTAGCTATCAGTTCCGATTTTGGTGGAACTACTCATCTCATGAATTTGACCCACGAGGTTGAAAAGAGTTTTTTTGGGGACTATATCTTGTATTTTTAAGTCTTTTGAATGGTTGGACTCAGTTGGATGTTGTATTATTGATCAAAGAAACTAGTGTAATCAGTATTTGGTAGAATTTAATGAATGAGTTGTAGCTATTTTGATGGAATACCCGTGGTATGGAATTTTGACATAGTTCCTTCTTATGTTACATATTTTTGTTTGAGTTTTACTCCCATGTTTCATTCCACTTCTACGATATGTTGATTTTCATGTTGATGAGTATAATAGATCTTACATGCTCTGTTTTGGGGAAATCTTCATAATCTGTCCATTTTCTTTAGTTTACAAAAAATACATGCTTGTCTTCCTCTTTCTAGCACCTTACCGGTTTGATCCATCTCACTCAAGAACCTTAAAGTGTTTGAATGTCTACCTACCTTGCTCCATCAGATGTCTACAATCATACCCTTATTTTCCCTAACCTACTCTCTTTGACCTAATCCTCATCCAACAACCCAATCAAATTAAATCAAAACAACCTATGCACTCATACCTAACATACAAAACCTAATTTATCTAGCCCTCTTGGCTGTGACCTTGTGGAGAGATCCCTCTTTGACTTGGTAGGGCTAGCTACCAAGCCAAAATATTGGTTTGTGGTTACCTCATCTAGACTCTTCCTCAACCTTGGAACTCCAGAGGAGTGATAACATACTGGTGCCATTATTGGGGAGCGAAAGTTCTCTCTTCCCCAGGAAAGAAAGACAATGATTTATATCTAATTGTTGAAGGTGAACAACATTTGGACACGTAGGAAGGTTGTACCATCCACCTGCTGACTCCATTAACTGAAAGATTTAGAAACTCAACACTTCATGGCGACTCCACTGCATTAAGATCAATAGCCTGAAGAATTTTCAAGATGGAATATGTTGTAAGAAGATATGATCCAATGAAAAGAGATCACATTCCACATTTCCTAAATGAAATGGCTAAGGTTATTTGGAAAAGAAATTTGCCTATGTTTAAAGATGACGATAAGAATGATGATGATTTACATCTGGTTAAATTTCACATGCATACACGCAATTTGAAGGTTGAATTTCCTAAATCTTGTCTCTTAAAGATGTTAATGGCTTCTCTTGAAGGAAAATCACAATCTTGGTACGAAGGTTTGCCACCTGCCAATATTTGTTCTCTTAGAATTTTCCATTCAATATTTTATGAAGAATACAAGGAGTCCTACTCTTCTTTGTCTTTGGTTAATATTTGTTGTGATCATTTTGAATATTTCATTCAAAATCTAGAGAATTCTTGTGATGATAATGAGTTCATGGATGAAGAGATCTTGGAGGCTTTGCATGGCAATGCTTTTCATCACCAAAAAGAGAAAGTGTTTTCTCTCATGGAAGAAAAAGGTGATGTATATTGTTTTGATGTTCATAAAGATTTCCCACTGGAGAAAATTCTTGCAGCAGTACAACAAGTTGATCAACCAAAGGTTAAAGAAGATATTCATCATCCATGTGAATATTTAGGAGGGAAATGAGACAATTACTATTTTAGGAAAAGAAAACATAAAGTACTATCTCCTCTGTATGAATATGAGATAGATCAACTCCTAAAAAAGTCATGTTACAACCCAAGCTAATGCAGGTTTGCAGTGTTCACATAGTCAAGAAGGTGTTAGTGAAACTTCTTCCATTTTTGAAAATGAAAATGGAAGTTTAAATGATGACAGCCTTTAAATTATATTTATAGATTAGCTAACAAATATTGTTTTCTTTCATGAATATGATAGGGCTGTCATGTTTGATAATATTGACGAATGTTTTCTCTTTAAGGATGATTTAGACTATGAATTTGAGGAGTATGAGTTTGAGAGAGATAGTATGCCAGAAACTGAGCCATAATTTCTCGTGCTCAAGGAATTTGCATCCAACACTCAGAGAGCAGAAGGTTGTACTTCCCTATGCCTTCCTATCAATCAACAACCAACTTTTCTTTTAGATCAAAATGAAGGGAGTACTTGTATTTTTGTTGTTGGATCTCAAGACAAGGTAATGCTTTAGGATTTTCAAGATCCCTTCGAAAGTGTTTTGCGAGCATTGGAGAAGATGAATGTTGTCTAGCTTGTTACCGTATGCATTGGCTTCAGTTCTTATTGTGAGTTTCCTACATGTACATCATTCTACCTTCTTGAGGAAAGTGAGAGCAGAATTTCAGTAAGTATCCATCTGCTGGATTGGTTACACTGGAAGGATGACTTCACATGATTGTACATGTTTATTCAGTAGACAAGTGGTTGTCATCAGGATTTCAAGCCCGGAAAGAGTGATAAGGTTTCACTCTTTTGAATTTTTTTTCTTAAATCAAAAAAACCAATATTAATAGAGATATTGGTATTTTTTACTAAATTTTGTGAAGTGACTAAATGTAGCTTTAACCATTCACCTTAAGATGCTTTTACAATATAATTCCCTAAGTCTATTTAATATCTTCATTATCATAAAAACCAACCTACATCCATCTTAACTCCACATCTACTAATGCAGGAGCATCCAACTAGGGCACCATGATCGGGTGTTGCTCTCTGCCAGGGTGGAAAGTTGTATTAGTGTATTGGTTTCTTTATTTTCAGTTTATCAAAATAGGATGTAAGACTTTGTTTTTCTTTTTAATCTCAGTAATAGTTAAGGATGTTTTGTTCAGTTAGGTTCACTAACTTGTTTGTCTTTAATCAACAGTAGGTTAATAACCGTTCTATCATTTTAGAGGAAAAAGGAAAATATGTCTAATGTAAAATCTTGTCCTATAGGCAGAACCGAATACATGAATAGTTATGTAACTAATAAGAATTCCAACTAAAAAAGTAACTACACAGTTCAAGTATCTGTAGACAAAGGATATAAATGTAACATCGAAAATCGTTGACAAGGTTCAACATTTTGCGTACAGTAATAAAAAGACAGAACAAGTTTATTACCGATCCATCTGTAACAATTTCTTCATACTGCATATCTACATTTCTTAACCAATAAACAATTCAGAAATGACAAACAAAGTGTAGGTATACAACTTTACGCATTTCCTCTCTTAAAGAACAGAGTACTGACAGGTCAAACGCATACCAGTTTTTCAAGACGAGAATGGACAAATATTGAACAAGCCCATGGCTGGAAGAGACCAACACATCATAACCAACTGAACAAGAAAACAAGAACCTGAACATCGATTAGACCAACCCCACACAAAGGTAACTCGTGATAGTTTGTTCAATGCCATTTATTTTCATTTCCAACAAAACAGAAAAAATACATATTTGTTATTACATAAAAGTTCAATAATACATTGTCAGAATAAATAGAAGAAATAATGACCATAAGACAGAGCAGACCCTAGTCGAGGGTTTGATATAGTGAAATGCTCACATCCAATTGTATGGTTCAACAAAAACAATTGCAAACTAGAACTATAAAAGAAGTGAGCCGAGGTCGTATAACGACACAAGTAAAGATCTAAACAAACGAACGCTGAAGTGCGGCCAACCAACAAATTACAGACCCTAGTTACAACTCTACGAAGACTACGGTGACAGAGCCTACCAGAAAAGCTTGAGAATCGAAGGGTTTGAAGTTGTACACATCCAAGGTCGAACGCTGACCTACAAGACTAGAGCAGGCAAAGCCTGTCAGTCTAGCCATGCCTAAAAGAAAACAAGAGAAATATAGTTTGGGCAAAGAAAGAATGAGACCCTTACCTGAGGACGTGTTTGTATAAATAAAATGCAGGCTATCGAGCCACAGAGCATGAAAGTCACTTGAGACGAATGAGCAAAAAAATTGTTAACACTGGAACCAGACAAAAGCAGAAGTGAAGCATGGAAGGATAAGTTACCTGAGGAATAATAGTTGAGCGAGGCCACCGTGCTTGTAACTTGAGCAGGCAAAGACAATAACAAAAATAAATAAATTTAGCAGTAGAACCATAGAAAAGCAACAAACAACAGCACAGTAACCGTTGAGAACCAGATAAGACCAACCAGTGTTCGATTTCCATGCTTGAGCATATAAATTAACAAACAGCGCCCATAAAATGAATAAAGAAACCTCCAGAACACGTGATAGGGTCACACAGCGAAGAACATAGTCGCTAATAGCACAGGAAAAGCCTGTAGCTCAACACTCATTCACAGACAAAATACAAGAAGACCATTACCAAAGAAACCCTCACAGAGTTCACCTTGTAGAGCAGAAATTCGAAATGACGAGAATGCCAAGGGTTTTGCTTGAATTGAACTAGCGGGAAATGAGGATCGAGAAAGGACAAATTAACTGTCGCATTAATAATCCACCCTAAATGATTTCAACCACCACGGAAAAATATCTATTTATTACAAGTGCGATTAAAGCCTAATCATAAACCTAATCCGAGTTAACAATCAGCACTAGACAGACTTTTGTTTAAGTCACACATTAGAGTGTGGGCTGGGTCCCATCATAGTGGTATTAGAGCAGATTTTAAAGTCAGTTTGAGAAATCTAGGTAGGAAGGCCAAGTCGTGGCAGGTGTGTTCAAAGGATAGTAGAGGAATGACTAAGAGAGGAGATTAAGATTCTTACTTCTCGTTTGGAGGCAATTGAGGTAGGGAGAAGAAGGGATCCAGAGATAGGTGATGATAGCGAAGAGGAAGCTACAGCGACAACAGATGGATCGGAGGAAGAAGGGCCGGAAGTGAGGTTTTTTGGATCCATCTTATTGGCAAGCAACAAACCCAAACCAGAACTCCCAAACTATGACGGCAGTTTGTCCACAGAGGTTCTGTTGGACTGGATCAACGAGCTGGATAAGTACTTCAAGTGTGAGGAGGTCAGTGAAGACTGTAGACTCAGGTTCGCTACGACAAAGTTGAAGGGACACTTAGCCTTGTGGTGGGACAATGTCCAAATAGAGAGAAGGATGTTGAGCAAGTTGCCGATCAAGAAATGGTCTAGGATGGTGGCCAAATTGAAAGGCAGATTTCTGCCTAAGGACCACCAGATTGCATTACATAGGCAAGTGCAGAATCTAAAACAGAAGGGAATGACAGTGAAGGAATACAATGAGGAGTTTTATCGAGTGAACTTAAGGGCCAGTTATACAGAGGATACTCCAGAGAAGACAACTAGGTATGCAAATGGTTTAAGGCTAGAAATTTTAAATGAAATTAGTATTCTCTCTCCAAAGAACATTGAAGAAGCATATCATAGTGCTATGAAAGCTGAAGAGAAAATTACTAGAAAGAAAAATGCCAGGAGAGGACGAGGAACAGGTAAAGGAAGAGGCCAGTCCTATGGCAAATGGAAAACTACTAGCATTAATGAGGAAGGCAACAGTTCTAAAGCTTCTGGAACAACAGAAAAAGGGGACAACACAAGAGGAGGTAGGCCATATCATCGAGGCAAGGGAAATGGCTGAGGCAGAGGAGTTGGTTACAAATGTTATAGGTGTCATAAGTGAGGACACAGATCATTTGAGTGTCTTGAGGTAGACCAAGCTGGACAGAGGGGTGCATATGTTGCACAACCAGAAGAATCAGAGGCACCTCCCCAAGAAGTAGAAAATGCTCCAGAAATAGGGGAGGCCCTGGTTTTGAACAAGGTGTTGTTGAAACCAGCCAAAGAAACAACTAAACAAACTCAACTGAAAGCTTTGTTTTGGACGGTTTGTAAGTCACATGGTAAGGGCTATAAGCTAATTATTGACAGTGGTAGTATAGATAACTTGATGGCCATAGAGATGGTGGAAAGTTGGGGTTGAAGTGGTTGAAAGATCCCAACCCTTCCAAAGTTTCATTTATGTAAAAAGGCCATCAGTTGCTGGTAGATGAGTAATGCAAAGTGGAATTTCAAATAGGCAGATATAAGGATAAGGTCATTTGTGAGATAATGTCGATGGATGTATGTCACTTTCTGCTAGGCAGGCCATGGCAGTATGACAGGAAGGTGGTACATGACAGAATGACAAACTGCTATAAGTTTATCAAGGATGGGATCAAGCACACGCTTGTGCCCATCAAGGAGGAAGAAACAATATGGACAAGCGAGATAAGAGTATTGTTAATGAGTGGAAAACATTTTCTGAACACAAGTTGAGGATAACGAGGTAAGCTATGTTGTTGTAAGAAAAGAAAAATTGGTACTACTACATACAGAGGTGTCAGATTTGCCCATAGAAATTCAGCAGATGTTGCAGGAGTTTACTGACATAGTGGTGGATGATTTGCCAGATAAATTGCCCCCAAAAGAAGCATAAGTCACCATATTGAATTCATACCCAGAAAAAGTTTTCCAAATAAGGCAGCATACCGGATGAGCCCCAAATACAATGAGGAGATTAGAAAGTAGGTGCAGGAACTGTGAAAGAGAGGATTGATAAGGAAGAGTTTGAGCCCTTGCGCAGTTCCAACGGTTCTCGCTCCCAAGAAAGGAGGAGAATGGCAGATGTGCACAGACTCGAGGGCCATCAACAAAATCACCATCGGATACAGGTTTCCACTGCCATGGATGGACTACATGATGGATTGCCTAAGTGGGGCAGCATATTTTTCTAAGATAGATTTGAAGAGCGCGTATCATCAGATTTGAATTCGAGAGGGGGATGAGTGGAAGACAACCTTCAAGACTAACGAGGCAATGTATGAATGGCTAGTTATGCCATTTGAACTGAGCAATGCACCTAGTACATTTATGCGGTTAATGAATGAAATGCTGAAAGAATACATCGGAAAATTTGTGATAGTGTATCTGGACAATATACTAATTTTCAGTAGGACAAGGGAGGAGCACCTTCGACATGTTCGAAAAGTGCTGGAAAAATTGCAGCAGAATAAGTTGCTGATAAATCTGAAAAAGTGTACTTTTCTGCAAAAAGAGTTGATTTATTTGGGCTTCGTAATAGTAGAAAATGAATTGAAGATGGATCCAGAGAATATTACAGCAATAGTTAATTGGCCATCCTCGAAAAGCTTATTTGAGGTACGTATTTTTCATGGGTTGGCGCGTTTTTACCAGAAATTCATAAGAAATTTTAGTGAAATATGTGCACCTATGCTGGACCCTATCAAAAAGGCCAGTCACCCTTTTCGATGGACTGATGCAGCGGAGAGGACTTTTCAGCTACTGAAGAAGAAGATCACAGAGAGATCAATCCTGAGGTTGCCAGATTTTAAAAAGCTCTTTAAATTTTGCTATGATGCTAGCGGTACGACTATTGGAGCTGTACTCAGCGAGGAGGATAAACCTATTGCATTTTTCAGTGAGAAGTTAATGAAAGCAGACAAAAATATTTGTCTTAGGACAAGGAGTTCTATGTTGTTGTCCAAGAACTAAAGCATTGGAGACACTATTTGCTAGGAAATGAATTTGTTTTGTTTTCGAATAATTCTACACTATAGTATGTGATGCAATAGCACAAGTTAAATCACAAACATGCCAAGTGGGTGGAATATTTGCAGAGTTTCACCTTTGTGTTGAAACACATCAGCGGGCATGAAAACGAGGTGGCAGATGCATTGAGTAGGAGCGCCTTACTTTTGCAGGAGAGTACTGTACAAGTGCTGGGTTTTGAGCACTTGAAATATTTATACCAGATTGACACAGATTTTAAGAAGGCCTATGAGGCATGTCAGAATCCCTTGGTGAGAGATAATAGTCCATTGTTGGACTATAACTTGCAAGAGAAACTGTTGTTTAGAGGAGGACAACTATGCATTCTTGACTACTCGATGAGGGAGAATCTTATTCGAGAGAAGCACAGTGGAGGTCTAGCCGTGCATTTTGGCATAGAAAATACATTCGAGTAGCTCAACCATTTTTACTTTTGGCCAAGAATGTGAAGGGATGTACAGCGATTTGTGACCAGATGTAAAGTGTGCCAGTTAGCAAAGGGTCACAGTTAAAACACGGGATTGTATACACCATTAACTGTTCCAAGCAGACCGTGGGATTCAGTTAGCTTGGATTTCATCTTGGGTCTACCAAGGACACAACGGGGTTATGACTCGGTATGTGACCAGATGTAAAGTGTGCCAGTTAGCAAAGGGTCACAATTAAAACACGGGACTGTATACATCATTACCTGTTCCAAGCAGACCATGGGATTCAGTCAGCTTGGATTTCGTCTTGGGTCTACCAAGGGCACAACGGGGTTATGACTCAGTAATGGTAGTAGTGGAAAGATTCTCGAAGATGGCGCATTTCATCCCTTGTAGAAAAACCAACAATGCCACTCATGTGGCCCGCTTGTTCTTTACAAAGATTGTCAGGCTACATCGTTTGCCTAAGTCTATTATTTTTGACAGAGACGTGAAGTTCACAGGGAAATTTTGGCGCACCCTCTGGAAGAAGACGGACACACAGTTGAGTTACAGTTTTGCTTATCACCTGCAAACCAACAGATAAACAGAGGTGGTAAACAGAAGTCTGGGAAACCTACCATGAAGCTTGATTGGTGAGAATTCGTGGATGTGGGATCGAGTGCTTGCCCAGGTAGGGTCCGCTTATAACGACTTGCCCAATTGCAACATAGGTTGAAGTACTTTTCAGATCTTATACGGCATGCATCCTTACGGAGTGCATGAATTGTGAGATCTCGAACAACAAGAGAGGTGAAGTGCAAATGGAGAAGATTCCGCTACTGCGATGAGAGATTTGCATGAGCAGGTTAAAATTAAATTGAAAGGTAACACCCAAAAGTATAAACAACAAGCAGACTTGAAAAGAAGGGAAGTGTAGTTCAATGTGGGAGATGATGTCCTCACGCATTTTCACAAGGAACGCTTCCCTAGA